>PVJO010015268.1:0-45582 GCA_004026905.1 Hystrix cristata | reverse complement strand
TCTCGCAGTGCTGGGATTAGAGGTATCGCACCACCGCACTCAGATCCTACTGCCATTTAGAGTGATTGCCTGTTTTATCCAAATGACCAAGAAGGAGATGGGGATTCCCCTGCAATTAATGGCGAAGAAATGAGAGCATTTGGAAATGTCTACTCTCTCTAGTGTTACAGCAGTGAAGAGAAAGGATTCATGATATGAAATAGGAGAAAAAGACAAATAATATCTAGGAAGAAAGGAAATCCACAAAGATTACTTTGTGGCATCGAGAAAGATAAGTAGGTCTGTAAGGAGAATGGGAAAGGAGTAATTTAAAACACCACAAAAGTATGGATAAGGAGAACTGTGTAATGGCAACCCAAGACGTAAAATGTATGTGCGTTAGTGAACAAAGACTTAACTTCCGGGTGAGGAGATTAAGTAAAAGGGAGCAGTCTTGAATGATACCCAGGATTGTTTTCAACGTCAGTCATATTTTGTGTAAGGATCTTCAGTTAGTGACAGACTGCACACACAATGGTAGTACCGTATGATTTTTTATGTAGCTGAAAAATATCTAACATCATATTGTAATGCATTAAAGCACAAAGCTATTTTGCTTCTGGTCATACGAAATACAATCATATACATGAGTTGATAATGAAAATAAATAACTATGTTACTGATCGAGGTATTAACTACACTGGATTTATTAGTAGTTAAATATGTACTCGTATTTTAAAAAGTCACTGTGAAGTGGTGTTTGTGTTATGCTAACGGATCCCTCTCTGTGGCCTCTTAATCACAAGAGGCCTCTGTGAGTGACTGACCTGCGCCATCCGGGTTGTGTGAGTTCATGCTATGACCTTCACAAAATGAGGAAATCACCTGACAACACATTTAACACAGTGTGTCCTTGTCATTAAGCAGCATGTGACTGTATTTTGGAGGAATTTTTTCAGCAGTACTGGAAAGAAAAGAATAATGAGATAAAGAGAAGTAGGAGAATTCTGTTTAGGACTCACTGCATTGATGAAATTTCCAGATCCAAGTTGGAGAAATGAGAACAAAATTGAGTATTTAGATCATTCTTAAGTAATGGTTTTATTTAGGGTATTGGTGTGTTTTTATTTAGGATATTTAGCTCTGGAAGCCTTTTGACTTGTTGAAAGTTCATTAAATTTCCATCTGCCACTGAATATTTGAGTGCTTCTTTTCCTTGATGTTATATTTTCATGAATAGCAGTATATACATCTTTTAACACAAGAAAAAAATCTTGATAATATTCCTTCTCCTATTCCTGGTGTGTAAAATGTGTTTGATTAAACTTAAATTCTGTCAAGTTTATCTACTAGCATCTCTTCTAGCTATCTCATCCCCTGCACATCTCATCCGCTGCCCTTTTGAAGAGGCCGCCTATCAGGACCTGGGTGATCGGAGCTATCTTTTGGTTAGAACCATCTTCCCTTACCATTTCATTCTCCAGTGCAGCTAGCACGCTCTCTCTCTTTCTGCCTCTCTCTGTCTCTCTATGCCATGCTGGTCCTTATTTTTCATTCCCATTCTCAAGACAATTCACTGTGATGTGGGCAGATACCTAAGAATTCTTTCCTAAAATTCCTCTTTTCCTTCTTGAGAGAGGTCAGTGCATAGTATGTCTCCCTCCACTACGGGATCTGTCTCATTCTACTTTATGACACCTTATTGAGTAGGAGCTGCATCGTATTCGTCTTTTTCATGGTTCTTCACGCAGGGGTTAAAAGAGTCAGCATTTGTTAAAAGAATAAATGAGCAAAGAATTGACTTACTAAGTTGAGGTTCACAACTGACATTTATTTATCTAAAATTATGAAGGGTTAATTTTAGTGTAAAAATAATTAGGTTAAAAAAGATGCAATATTCTCCAGAATACATTCTTAATAGTTAGAAAAAATTGTCCCTAATTCAGATTTTAGCATATGTCTTTGAATAGTTTTTTAAAAATCTTAAATATATTAATAACTAAAAATCAAAATAATGTGACCCCTACAGGGAAACTTTATTCAAAAGGAAAATTATTTCTTAAATAATGGTATCTCTCATGGGGGTCTCAGAATAACAACTAACAAAAATACAGGTTTGTGGGAAAATATTGTTGGAATAAAAACAAACTCCTGGTTGTTTATCTTTTATGAACTATTCTGAATCATACCAAACTTGAATTTTAAATAGGGCATTAAGCATTTAAGCTTACCCAACATCTACTAATCCTGTACACAAACATACTGCCTTTGTCACTCTCCCGCAAATCCAGAGTCCGGGCAAGTTTAACAAGGTTGGTTTTGAAACAAGGGTAGATGACATTCAGTCTGAGCTGAAGCTGAAAATATTCTACTATTAAAAGGAGATTATATATATTACATTTATAATAGTGTATTTAGGTATTTTATTGATTTATAAAATCATTATCAATGTAAATAAACTACAATCAAGATGAGAGGAATGGATAAATAAATTTAAAATACTTTTAAAGAGTTTAAGTTTGGTTTGAGAGATAATAATTGTGTATGTTTATAATGTACAATGTGGTGTGTTGAGACATTGTGGAATAATTAAATCAGGCTGGCTAGCATATTTATGAGCTTCATTTCTTTGTATTGAGAACATTTAAAATCCTCTCTTTCAGCCATTTAGAAATATACATTACATTTTTAAGTTCACTCACAATATTATACACTAGAACATCAAAAATTACTACTCTGTTCCAACTGAAAATTTATGCCTGTTGGCCAACCTCTTCCTTTTCCGCATGAATTTATTCTACCCTAGCCTCTAGAAATCACTATTCTACTTTCAAGTGTGAACATCCCAGATAACACATATAAGTGAGATAATATTTTACTTGCATCTTTGTACCTGGCTTATTTTATTTAATGTATGTCCACTAGCCTTATTCAAGTTAAAAAAAAATTCCCTGTATTTTTAAGGCCAAACAGTACAGCTACTTCTCAATTTAGGATGTGGTTAAATCCCATTAAACTCATCATAAATTGAAAATGTATTTAATATACACCTAACCTGTTGAAAATCACAAAGTGGCAACATCATGCACTAGAATATTGGGTGTTTGCCTTTGGAAACGCTGGCTGACTGGGAAATACAGCTCACCGCTAAAATACAGCATTGTGAGGAATTGTTGTGCTACACATTGCTATCCCAGGAAAAGGTCAAAATTCAAAATTTGAGGTACAATGTCTACTAAATTGCTTTTACATCATAAAGTAGAATCATCTAAAGTTGGAGACTTTGCATTGTGTCTATATGCTATATGTAAAAATCCATTCATGTGTTGATGGGCACAGATAATTTCCTACCTTAGCTGCTGTAAACAATGCCTCATTGAACATGTGAGTGCAGATATCTCTTTAACATTTTAATTTGTTTCGGTAGTGTGACTGCTGGATTATATGATAACTATATTCTTAATTCTTTAAGAATTAAAGAATTCTCCATACTGTTTTCCCTCCATACTGTTTTCCAAAATGGTATACTAATTTATAATACCACTAACTGTGCATAAGAATTCTCTTTTCTCTACATCCTTATCAAGAATTTATCTTTTATCTTTTTGATGGCCAATCTAACTTGCATGATTTGATATCTCCTTATGACTTAAATTTGCATTTCTCTGATGATTAGTGAGATTGAATTTTTTTTTTTTTTCATATATCTGTTGACTACACGTATGTCCTTTTTTGAGAAATGTCTATTCAAGTCCTTTGTCTTTTTTGGAGTAGCTTATTGGTTTTCTTCTTATTGAGTATTTTGCGTTCCTGGTACATTTTCAATATTAGCCCCTTATCTAATGTTTGATTCACAATATATTCTTCCCATCTATAGGATGTCTCTTCAATCTATTTTTTTCCTTTATTTACATGCAGAAGATTTTTAATTTGATGAAATCTAGTTTGTCTATATTTGCTTTTATTGTCCATATTTTGGGTGAAATAGCCAAGAAATTATTTCTCAGATTGTCATGAAGATCTTCTTGTGTTTTGTCTTCTAGTAATTTTGGAGTTTGAGATCTTGAATCACTTGAATTGATTGTTTTGCTGTGTTGTGTTTTTGTGCCTTGGTTCTGTTGTGTCGCCCAGGGCTTGTTTCGGCAGCACATATACTAAAGCTGCTGTGTCTCCCAGGCTGGTCTCAAACATGTGGACTCAAGTGATTCACACGTCTCAGACTCTCAAGTGCTGGGACTACAGGCACAGGGCACTCTGCGGACTGTGATTCTTATCAAAAGTGTGAGACAAGGGTTTGTTTTTATTCTGTTTATAGTGGCCATCCAGGGCCACCAACACCATTTGTCAAAGAGACTGTCTTTTCCCAATTATTATTCATTCTTGGCACTTTGTTGAACTCAATTGGTATAACTGTAAATGGAGGTCTTATTTCCAGTTTCTTTATCCTATTCCATCGATAGTGGTGTTTGTTTTTGTGCCAGTACCATGATATTTTAATTATCATAGCTTTTCAGTATATTTTGAAACTGATAATATAATGACTCCAGACATTTTCTTTATGGTCAAGATGGGTTTTTGTCTCCAGGGTCATTTGTCTTTCCATATGTATTTTAGGATTTTTTTTTAGTATTTTTATGTAAAACAGCACTGGTATTTTGATGACAATTGCATTAAATAGGTAGAGTGTTTTGTGTGACGTGACATTTTAACAATATTCATTCTTTCACTGATGAACTCTGGTTACCTTGCTATTTGCTTTTGTCATTTGCAATTTCTTTCAACAATGTTTCAATGACTTGGGTTTATAGACCTTTCATTTCCTTGACTAACTTTACTCTCTTTTTGGATGTGATTATATTCTTGACTTATTTTTCAGGGTGTTTGTTGTTAGTGTATAGAAATGCTGCTGGGTTTTGTAGTTGATTTTGTGTCTTATGATTTTATTGAATTTATTTACTAGTTCTAACAGTTTTCGCACATTCTTTAATATTTTCTGAAAAAGAGATAGAGTCATGAGCAAACGGAGACAAGTCAACTTTTCTTTTTCTATTTGTATGCCTTTAATTCTTCCTTTTGCCAAGTACTATGTTGAAGTGAAGCTGGAAGAGTGATTATCTCGTCTTGCTCCTGATTTTCCTGGCAAAGCTACATGTTCACCATTTTGTAATGTGTTCACTGTGGACTTGTCACATGTTGCCTTCTTCATGTTGATGAACATTTCTTCTGTACCTAATTTGTCATGAAAGGATGTTGACTTTGCCAAGAACCTTTGAGTTTTTGAGCTTCATTCTGTTAATATCGTGAAATGTATTTATTGATTTGCTTGTATCAAACCGCCTTTACATACTGTGGATAAATCTCTCTTGATCATGATGCTTTCTCCTTTTAATATATTGTTGAATGCAGTTTGCTGCTATTTTGTTGGAGGGTTTTTGCACCTGTGGTGGTGATGTTTTAGATTTAGAATGTCCCCTCAAGTCCCATGTGCTCAGAGGTGGGAGTTTCGGAAGGCGATTGGGTCTGGGGTACTAACTCACCTGTGGAGCAATCCTGGATGAATGCACTGCTGGAAGGCAGGGCCTCGCTGCAGTGGGGGATGGCGGGGAGCACTTGCCCGGCTCTCCTGCTTTGTCTGCCTCTGGCCATAACCAGGCAAACGGCTTTCCTCCACCATGCCCCTGCGCTGTGATGTTTGTGACTTGAAGCCAGACAACCATGCCTCTGAAACCAGGAGACCAAACAAATTCTTCTTCCTCTAAATTGTCGGTGTCCGGTATGTTGTTTCAGCATGGGAAAGCTGGCTAGCACTGTGTTCAATAATGATAGTAGCCTTTATTTTTCCAGGTTTGAAAAACATACCATTCTTTATATCCAATTTCCCTAGTTCAAATGGCCATTACATTATTATTGTTCTTTCATCCTAGCCTTTTGATTGCCTACTACAGTTCAGTGTTTGATCCTGCAGGTTAACCCTCAAATATTCATTGTTGGCAACATTGCTCTTGAAGGGCATCAACATGAGGAACAAATTTAGCAAACAAAATTATTTCTGATATGGTGGCAATTGACATTTCTAACACATAATATACAAGTGAATCAAGACTAGTTTCATCAAAAATGGGGAGTTCAAATTCACAGTAATTAAAAGAAGACTCAAGATTATGTATCTTTCACATACAGTTCCCCCAGGCAAGTCATTGGGCGTGTGCAGAAGGCTTTGCAATATACTGTCCCTGACGTCACTAGCCTTCTTCAGTGCTGTACTTTGACAACTGTAGATGTGGCCCTTGTCCACACAGTCCAAACATAAGCTCGAGTGTTACAATCTGTGCTCCAAGTAGAACAGAAATTCAGAAAAGGGAATATGGTGTCACAGAATTTGCACCTCCGCCTCTATTCTTAGCTCTGAGGCATAAAAGCATGTAATTGAAATTGAACTTAGAAACTGAGTCTTCATTGCAAGTATATCTGAGCTCAGATAAAAGTCCATAACTGCTCAGGAGAGGTTGAGTGCTGGGCTGAAAAGATACGACCCTCCACTATCATCACTATTTTCTCTTCATTTCTTGCCTGTGTATCATAACTCCTTTAGGTAGAGACAGTTTTCCTGTAAGACAGCAAAGACTGGACCAAACAGGAAGGCAGCCAGTTGCTAATCTTGCTGGGATCCATGTTCATAAATATTATTTTCCCCCTGGAACTTCCTTCAAGTATTAACATTGACTAGTGGAATAGATAAAACCAACTGGTTTATAAAAACATTATCTTCAACGCTATTTGCAGGCAAAGGAAATATTTGCAATACTCAGGATTTTTCAAGAGTTTAGTACATATCTGTTCATCCTTTACCTCCCTGTGTAATCATTACCCACATGATTTCATTGACTTCCTTTACTTAAATCCCTCAGAAATTCCTCTAGAGAACTCCCATTCAGAGGCAGTTAGCTGAAATGAACATTATGCTACCCTGCTCCTAATCAGCAGTTTACTTCATTTTATTGACATGAAAACGAGTCTCATGAATACCAACTGAGTTCTTAACTCACACTTTGGATCATAAGAATAACAACAGCAACCTCTTCCTCTTACTGTGCTCCGATCTCCTAACACCTTCCTCAATAGTACGAATTCTCTGGTTGGCCAGCTCTGTTCTTAGCAACCTCATTAACTGTATACCTACCCACATTGTCCTGCCTTAACGAACTTTTAAAAAGATGTATTTTTATGTCCTTGTTGTTTGTTAATATAACAGTGGCCCTAATCGTTATATTTTCCTGCTGATCATTATTACCAAGTCAGCATCATTCTTTTGTTCCTGCTAAATCTGAGTATGTTCCACCCTTGTGCTTCCTCTGCTCTTTTTGCACTAGGGAGGCACAACTGTAGCTGGTGTGAGGCACTGTCACAAGGGTTCTCAGGTCCCCCGTACACTGTGGAGTTTAGGTAAGCTACCAAAACCTCCCTATTACAGTTTCCATATCAGCACATTAGAGACTTAGGCAGAAATTACATCACAGTGTTACGAAGATAAATAAGTTCTTAGAATATGAAGCCTTGATAAATCTTAGCAATTGCTGCGCTCCCTGTCTAGAGTTATCTTTCCTAAATTAACTAACCACTTATTTGGAATTACTTTCTTCCTTCCCCAGTCTCACATAGTACTTTGGCAGAGCTTTGTTAAGGCACTTACCAGAGTTTTACTATTTACTGTGGTTCTTGTGTATGTATCTGCTGCTTGGAGGAACCTGTAAGGGCTTATGCAACAAGGCTCATGCCTTCTTTAGGTTTGATTTCAAGTACTGTCATATTCATAATAGTTATCTCATATATTTTGTTTAATTATATTAATTATTCAAGGAGAATGGGATAAAATTATAACACTTATGGCATTATTTTTTCAATTCTTTTTCCTTAAGTCAGTAATTCGATTTGTAATATAAGAAATGATAGTTTAAGAGAAAAAAATCCTTGTCCTGTACATTGGTATTCTTTGTTTTTTGCGTGATAGATTACTTAGTTACCTGGTGATTGATGAACTCTTGGGGATTTCATTTAAATGGCTCTGTATGTTTCCTAGCTTTTGGAGAACATCTATTCTTTCAGTCAGTTTGAATGTATCCTTCTGAAATCTTTCCTCATCAGGCCCCAGCTTCTCTGCTGCTATCATGTTGGTGCTTCAGAATATTTTGTTTATAATTCTATTAGCCCTTGCGTTGCAATATCTTAGTGATGTATATGCATGAGTGTCTTCTCAAAATGCATACTCATTGAACTTGATGGTTATGATTTTATAACGTAATGTTCTGTCATACATGGTATAACTGAAAGTTTACAACATGAATAAATGTGTGTTCAGTATCCTATATTTTCTTTTCCACATTTATTCAATTATGTAATGGGAATTCATAGTTAATATAATGGTCCATAACTACTGCTTGTTTATCAAGATTGTTAAATAGAATTAAACAGTTCATTGATTCACTGTAGCAGTAAATAAACAAACTCAGTACTTGAGAAAGACCTTTGGTAAGATTGAAAGGCAGTGGTATACATATATTTAGGAGGGCAATTCTAGAACCAGATTGTCTTTGTTTGCTTCTTGCCACTGCCTTTTGTTGAACTTGGATAGGTTACTAATTTCTCTGTGCTTGGTTCCTTTTCTACAAATAGAGAAAATTGTCTTCAACTTATATGGGTGTTGTGAGGAGGAAATGAGTTATTCAAAAAACTGAGAGTTATGTCCAAATGAGCACAGTGTTTTCCATAGAGTGCTGACAAAGTCTGTTAATAAATCAGTTATAGTACCCCGTTTCTGAGCATCTCAGTTAGTGAATATGTAACCACACAGAGTTGTCCACCTGTGTCTTTTGTGCTGCTGTGTATGTATTACTGGCATTGAAGAGCGAAATTTTAATGGATGTTGAAGTCTCTGGAAAGAATAAATGTGGATGGTGATTCCAAGGATAGAAAATGTGGGTCAGCAGAAAAGTTGGAGCCATGGGACAAAAACTGTTTTATACAAAACTGCTCAGATCTGGGAAAGAATTGGAGCCAGGTGGCAGCTAATTTGGCATTTGGAGTGTGATAGCAGGACTCAGTTGCAGTTGACTAGTCTCTTCCTCTTAAATAACATCATGCATTTTAATGGTTTCATACTGAATGTTTAATGGCACATTTTATACGTTGAAACTGCCACCTTCTCAGTTTCATTTGTCATTCGGATGCCAGAATCTCAAAGCTTCCTTTCACATAATTCCCCTGAGAAAGGAGCCACATTGGAAAATACTTGTTTTCATCTGTTTGCATGAATATATACATTACAATTCAAAGAAGTAGATTTCTTTGCCTCCATATTGGTCAATTCTACTGCCATGGTTTCAACAACTGGATTTCTTACAAGCTTTGATACTTTACTTTTTCCAGATCTTTTCTAATTTGAAAGCCTTCTTACCACTTAGCTTTTGATTTTTAACAATTTTTATTATACTCTTTCTTGCTTTCTGTCTCCCATCCTCACATTTTTCCACACGTAACACATGATTAAGCACGAGTTAAAGATATTTTTTTAATTTTTTTTTTTTTTTTTTTTTTTTTTTTTTTTTTTTTTTTGTGCTGGGGATTCAACCCAGGGCCTGGTGCTTGCCAGGCAAGCCCTCTAACCACTGAGCTAAATCCCCGACCTAAAGATATTTTGTGTATGTTATTTTTTCATTTCTAAGTGTAGAAATTGTTTGTCTTTTTCTAACAAACAATATAAATTCTAATGTCAGCTTACTATTTGAATTTTCCTTTCTAAGTTTCTTGCATCTTTAAATAGTTGTCTTTAAATATTTATATGCAAAGGGGACAATAAAGAAACATTTTACCAACTATTTTGTATCACTCTGTTCACACCTAAAAACTTGGAACATATGGTTGCACATCACGGAGAACCCAACAACAGCACGCAAATTCATGTCTGAACTCTTAGATAAGAACTGCGCATTAGAGGCCTACTTACACCATTGATGATTTTTACCGGATTCCCCATTAAGTGCCACTCTCATTTTTAACATTCTTAAGAGATGGACAGTTTAGGCTGAAAAAATAAGGTGCTTTCTATATTGGAACAAGTAAGGCTGTGCCAAAAGTACAGGGAAATTAAAATGCAGGAAAAGCAATTTTATCTTTGCTATCCAATCACAGCTTTTTTTTTTTTTTTTTAGTATACCATAGGGTAAGTGTTCTTCTTTTATCACTTGGTTTCCCACCCTGAGAAAAATTCTTTTTCCCTTGACAGTTTCACAATCCTTGTCAATACTTAAGTGACCTAATGTAAGTAGCACATGGCCCACTCTCCCAACTAAACTAGCAGTTATCAATAACTAAACAGGAATTAAATAAGAGATACATTTGGAAATTAATTTATTACCCAAGGAAATATAGAACACCCTATTTCTTGGTTTGAAAAGTAACTTCAAGTAAATTAAATTGTACTGAAAATTTTATGAGATTCTATAAAAATGTTATTGCAATAAATCTTAAAAAATTTAAAAATCCAAGCAAAAATTGACAAATGCAGTTTAGACAAACTAAAAAAAAATTCTACACAGCGGAGGAAATAATTAAGAATGAGAAGACAACTCACAGAACAGGAGAAAATATTTGGAAACTATAGATCTGACAAGGAATTAATATTAGGAACACTAAAACTTCAGTAGCAAAAAAAAGAAAAGAAAAGAAAAGAAAAAAAACCTAGATAATTTAATGGGTTTATGAAAAAAATGTCCACATTACTACAGAGAAATGCAAACTGAATTACAATGAGATATTACCTCACCCCAGTAATACTGGCTGTTATGAACAGGATGTGGAGAAAAGGAAATGCACCTTTTGGTGGAGTACAAATTAGTACAAACCTTGTAGAAAACAGTAAGAACAGTCCTCGAAAATGTAGAAATAGAACTACCAAAAAATTAAAATGAAAACTACCATATGCTTCAGGTATCCCACTACTATCAGGTGTGTATCCCAAGGAAATGTAATCTGTACATGGAAAGCACATCGACCCTTCATGATTATTGCGGCACTATTCATAATAGCAAAAAAATGGAAACAACTTAAGTGTCCATCAACTGATGAGTTGTATGTGGAAAATATTCTACATATACACAGCAGAATACTTCTCATCCATAAAAAGGTTGAAATCTTGTCGCTGGCAACATGGAGGGAATGGGAAGGACTTAAGTGTCATATGATCTCACTCATGTATGGAATCCCCCAAAATGAGATCTCATAGAAGCTGAGAATAGTATGGTGGACACCAGAGGCCATGGAGAGCTGTAGGGAAAGGTTGACTAATGGATACTAACTTATAGTTAGACAGTAGATCAGAGAAGGAAGATCTAGCGTTCTTTTGGGCAGTAGGCTTACTGTAAGTAATACCAATGAACTGTGCATTTCAAAAAGCTAGAAGAAAGGATGTTGAAAGTTTTTAACCACAAAGAAACAATGTTTTAGGAAATATGTAATGAATAACCTGATTTAAACATTACTCCATGGGTATATATATTGAAGCATCACATTACCACACTAAACCTATTTTCATATTTTTTTAATATCAGTTCAAAAATGAATTTAATTTAAATTTAAAAAATAAAGTAGAAAATGTTTAAAAAGCTAGAAAAATTTTGAAACTTTTAATCATAAAGAAATGATAATTGCTTAAGAATTATGTTCACTCTGATTTGAACATCACCTATTAAAACATCATTTGGTGTTCCATAAATCTGTATAATTTTATGTATTGATTAAACATTTAAAGATACATATTAACACCTGAGATGAATGAAAAGCTAGGCTAATTAATTAATACAATTTAGCTTTCTATTTCTCATTGTGAGTTAAGAGGATTACAAATCAACTTTAATCCCTAATTTATGTAGTGCTGTTATAACCTTCTTAGCGGTAATTCCTTGGGTTTAGGGCAAAGCAGCATGGCAGACTCTGTTCTAGACCACTCATTGGAGTAGCTTAGAGGTCCTTGAGCATAGTTTGCTGGAGTACCAGGCCTCCCTTGCCTGGGTCTCCCTGCCTGCTCTGCAGCCCTCTTGGCAAGGCATTGGTGCCCACAAGGACCTTCTAGAGTATCCTGCTGGCTCACGGGAAGTCACCAAGCAGGACTGAGGCACAAGGATAGACGGAACTCTATCACTAGACATGCCTCTCTCTCTAGAGACTCCTCTTTGACACCTCCTCCTTTATTCAGTGCCCGCGTGCTCGGGTAGGACTGGCAGGTAGAACAGCAACACCTAACCAAAATGGGACAAATGGTACCAGCTGCCTTTTCTAACAGGTAACTCCAGTTTCTGTGGATTCTTCCTCTCTTGAGATTCCTCAAGCAGGTGCTGATCTCTATGCTTTTTTCGTGTGCCGTCTCCACCAGGTTGATCTTCTTTACAGATATCAAAAGAAGAGGACACTCTAGGTCATGATTGTCCTGGAAGGTGTTAAAATTCTCCATGTTTCCCACAATGCTCACGTGGCCTATGGGCAGTGTGTGTATGGAATTGTTTTCTGCATAGTGAATTTGGTTACCTGCTACCACATGCTGTAAGCAACAACCTTTTTCTTTTCTATTCCCAGTTGTGGGATATAAGCAGCACCAATTTTTATAGTTTAAGAGATTGTAGCTGAAATTCTATCAGAAAATGTCCCTTCGATGTCTTGTTGTTGCTAATACTGCATTAATGTCAGGCAGGGATGTGTCTCAGGGCGGGAGTGACTGAGGATCCTCCACACAGGCTCCTGAGAGAAGAGGCGACTCGGCGGAAGAGCAAGGGTGGCCTGGTTGGGATTCACACAGGCCAGCAGTAGTAGCGACAATGAAAGTGATGTTGGCTAATGTTTACAAATGCCTTGTTATCTTCCAGGAACTGATTTAAGTGCTATGAATGTGCTAACTTGCTTAATCCCCACCGTCACGCTGTAAGGAACTGCTAGTAAACTTATTTTATAGTTGAACACACTGAGACAGAACAGTAAGGTAACTTTCTCAAAATTTCATAGCTAAGAAGCAAAGGAATCAGTCTTTAAACTTAGAAAGTTTGTTTCCAATGTGTCCTATCCTAAGAAAGTTCTCTTTCTAACTAAAATATCATTAAGATGTCACCTTCATACTGATCAGCACGTTCAATTTTGAAAGAAGCGATCTATCTTATTAAATGCTGATCAAAGGTAGATTTTTATACTACATATTTTGGCATAAAATACTTTATATGAATACTTAAATAACATTTGTTAGTATCTTTGAAACTTTAAATAAAATTAGTTGAAAATGCTCAGGAATTTTGAGAAAACTTTAGTAAATGGTTATTGACTAGATTAATTTAGTATGATGATTTAAATACAAAAAGATCAAAGATACAAATTTTGTCATCATGACATTTGGTATCTGTATTTTATTTAACTATGTCACTAATGTCAGTTATTTATTTTGTTAATGTATTTTTGGTTGTTCTTTCCATTCAGTAGTTAAAAATAATCTCATATTTATTTCCAGTATTTTTCAGATGGCAAATCCTTAACAAAAACAACAGAAAAAAACAACAAAATATTTGTGATTTATTCCACAAATACAGTGTGTGGACAATTAGTTAAGTAGTAGTAAAATGAAGATCAATCACTTGATAATTTTTGACAGAAATATTCCATTGAGCATAAATCTTGTAAATTAATAAGGCTAATAGTATTACCTGTGTTGACAACATCCTTAAAGAAATATATACCCATATTGAAGTATAACAGATAATCCTAATGAAACGTCTTTAGATAAATATATTATCTTTAGAAATGTATTATCTTCATGTCCTTCTCAAAATTTTAATATATGACAAAACATTAAAAATTATCTAAAGGGGAAAACATTTTATTAAAATATTTTCTGTGACAGAAATAATATTTTTAGGCTTATCTTTTAAAGCATCTAGCAGGTAAATATGTTGTAATTTTCATAGCGGTTAAAATTCATCCCCAAAGAATGTTAGCATAAATGTCAGTATGCACGGTTTATTTATTAGAAAACTGTTTCAATGGTTTTGGATATCTTACTACAGTTAATGATTATTAAAAAGAAAAATGTATCAGGAAGAAGGGAAAAATAACATTGCTGTATTGGAAACGTAAGTTCAACTTTTTGGAAATCTGAGGATTCCCACGCTAACATGCTTGGTTTTCTATTGCTGTGTAACGCAGTACTATTCTAAAACCGTATGGCTAAAAACAAACATTTGTTTTTTGTTGATTTGATGGTTCAGACATCTGAGAACTTCCTGGCTGGGTACTTAGTCTCAAATGGAAGCAGCTTCAAGTGGGGGTCTGTGATCAAATTTCCCAAGTCTGGCTTCCCCCTGTCTTTTTGGTTTTCTTTCATTTTCTAGTAGGCAAATGATCCTCTCAGGCTTTGCCTGTGGACAAGTCTTCTCACCACACTGCTGTCTTCTGACATTTGGACTTTTCTCTGGGTGGCACAGTTCTCTAGACCTTGAGGTGAATGCTAGTCCTACCTGCCCTGTGAATTTCTAAATCCGAATACGGCATGGTTACCTTTCTGTCACACATGCTCGGTTGAAACTGTCTGATTTTGGCAAATATTTCAGGAAGGAGAAAAGACAAAGACTATCAACTCTTTGTGAAAATAGAATCTAAAGATTTATAGCAAATTGAGATTTTAAGTATGTACTTGTTAATAAGATTTATTTTTGAAATAGTCTTTTATTTCTTATTTTGATTTTTCTACTTCAAATCAGCACTGTGTTAATTAACAAATGACTCATCATACATTTTCTAATGAGAAAGCTTCAAAATCTTAATCCCTAAATGTCAGTACAAATACTAGTCTGGCAAAAAGTCACCTGAATTTCTCTCTGTGATGTATAAAACCCAAGCTACACGGACTTGTTTTCCCACCACACACACAAAAAAAGAACATTAAAGTAAACAAGGGATTTGAAGTTAGATATTTACCCAGCTTTTGTGACTCACGAGGCTGTTTTATTTTTTGCCTCGGTCTTCTGCCACGAGATGGGCTTTGTCTGACACTGTAGCTCCCCACCCCCACCAAGCTAATAGGCTCTCCCTGGCAAATTAGAAGCATTCAGAGCTGGAGCAGAGATTGTGGCTTGAGGGTAAAATTAACTCTACCAACTGATTATTTTTCCTTGTTCATCAAAATGTGCAGTTGGAGGCTTTACATGTATATATATATATACACACACACACACATATATATACACACATATATGTATATATGTTTCACTGTCATTTAAATGAGGAAATAAGAGCTAAGAAAAAAGTAAAATTCTTGTGTGTGAGAGACGCAAAACACTCTATACTTTCAGGTGGCACTCAGTCTGTGATTATTCCATTTTGCATCTTTGGCGCACTAGCTGAAAAGCTTTCTCTCCGCTCTCATCCTTCAGCTCTTCTATGTGTTAAAAACTCTTACTGAGGACTATAGTAGGCTATTACATTATTTTTGTGTTCAAGTATTCTCTACCCTTATGCCCTGCTCATCAAATATCATTCAAGTTGTCCATGATCTATTTTAAGGTAGTAATGAAATCATACAGTGTGCTACTGAATGTCAGTCTACCATCCTTCAGATGACTCTTGAGAGCTAGAAGAGAGAGAATGTGGTCACAGGTACCCATATGTACACCACACACACACACACACACACACACACACACACACACAGAGGCACACACACACACACACACAATTTATATACAAAACCAATGTTGCTCTACATTGCGAAGTCCTAGATAATATTGCATTGATCAGACGCTATTTACTTGGCTAGTAAATGCTTTTCTATTCCTTGGCATGGGAGTGCTGTGCCTTTTATAGATGTTGTCAACCTGTGCTAATTGAAATGTTTCTAAAATGCTGATTCTGAAATATTATAGCTTAACAGGTCAATAGTTCCTTAATGGCCCTCTGTTTTATTAATGAAATGATTTATAGAAATATTTAATCTTACTGATTTACCATTAGCATTAATGAGTCTAGTTATTATGCACTTTATTTCCAAAGGCTATGAAAACAGGCCTGGCAAGTGTATAATATTTTGCAAAGAGTTATTTGTGCGGCGATAGAATCAATGCTGTGGGAAGCTTATTCCTCAAGTGGTACAGCATTATTTATGAACATGTAACTTGATTACTCTTTCTGTAATTTTCATACCATTACTTTCTTATTTACAAGAAATTTAACACCAATTATGAAAAAATCCCAGAGAATTCCTAAACTATTTAGATGATATATAAATATATGTTTCATATTAATTAGATTAAACGCTGACAATAAACTATTTAAAAATACTTAAACTGATCTTTGAAGAATTCAAAGGCTTATTGTTTAGAGTAACACATTTTTACTCTTGTCTCTGGTAAGTATTAGAAATAATTGTTACAATTTACATAGTCTTCTTCTGATAACAAACGGAAAGCTACAAGATACCTTCATATCCACTTAAGATAGTAATTTATTTTTCTGTATTTAAAGATTTCATGTTTTGAGGACACAATTTAGCTGGATAATTTAAATGCATCTTATGTAACAGCTCTGCAAATTGTGATGGCACATTTTAGGGTCCTTAAACAAGATGCTTTTTGTTAATCATAAGAAACTATTTAAATTGCCTATCTATAAGATTAAAGACAGTGATTTTTTAGGGCTCACTTCAACTCTTTGGTGCTCTTTAGGAATATTAGTAATTCTGAGGTGGCTATTAGGAATAATAAATCTGCCAAAATAAATAAAACGGGAATGGGGAAGGATATGTCTTTAGCTGCAAGCCATCAGAAATGAGGTCCCTATCCATTCAATTGCTCAAAATGGCATCAAATGGCTTTGCCACTATTATTCTGTTTTTCAGCTTGTAATGTTGGTGTATGGTATCTCATAATGAGGCACTGGCATGATCCAGTGACATAAAATACCAATTTTATGTGATTTAGGGCACTGAAATGACATATTTCCTTTTTCCCTTATTCTGTTTCCTCTTTGGAGCAGAAGTTGTCTTTGTCTTACTTGGCAGCATGTGAATGTGATTTGGGGATTTTATGGAAATCCCCTCTATCAGGCTAAACAAAATTATCTCAACTGTTTTATACAAGTAAAGTAGCACTAGCTCATAATTTCATGGCAAAACTGAGTTTCAAAGTTTATATTAATATTTAGAAAAGAATTTAGAAAAAAGATATAATTATTTGGCTATAATTCAAAGAAATGAGATATGAGTCTGGTAATTTTAGAAGAGTGCAGTTATGTATTATTAAATTTGATTTTGCTTTTTAGTTATTCTAAGCTGCTCAAATGAATGAAATGATATGCTTGCATAAGTGATGTTTTGTTAATATTCTGAAACAAATCCTTTAAAATATAAATGTTTGCATATATAGCTTAAAAATATCTGAAATGATTAAAAAGCCTGAAGATTTTCAAATTGCCAATAAGTTTGTTGCAGTAATCACAACAAATTTAACATGGGTAAGTGGCCATATATTATAAAAGATAACTGTGATTATAATCTCATTTTAAAGTGATTTATAATTTTGCAAGCGGTCTTATAAAAACAATTCAAAATCTGAATAAATGTAAATTAATTTTCAGGACTCTAGAGTAGAGAAGAGACCTATTACACTAGAAAGATGTAACTTGGACAGCCTCTTCATAGCATAAAATCAGAATTTAGACAAAACCTACTATATATTTAATCACATTATTTTTGTAAATTAAATTCTTAACTTTCACTTTTCTATTGTCTACTCACAAAGATTATAGTCAAGAGGCAATCCCAGAAAATGTCACATATAAAGTAGAACAAAAGCAAATTTAAAAAATGAAAATGTGAGGAATGATAAGAGTTGGAGATCATATTGCTTGGTTGTTCATTTTTATGTAAAGAAAGAAAAGACGTACAAATCAATAAATTCTGATTCATGGATCCAGAACATATAGAACTTTATAGAGAAGTGTGCTTTCATAAACTTTTTGTTTTAAATCCTGACCAGATATAAAACAAGGCCATTTATTATTGTTATTTATTCCACTTAATGTGCATATTTACATCTTTTGCTTATAAAACCTTAATATGATACAATTATCAATGTAATATAGTGCGTAGATTTTATTAGATTTACAACTGGTCCAAATTCTGATGTATTGCTTCAAGAATTGCATTTGAAGTAATTTTCTTGTTGTGTTTAGTGTCTTATGTTAAGAAAATATAAGCCCTTAGTATCTCTTTGTTCCCCACACCACTTTTTATTATCTATATGGGGCTCTGATTGTTGAATGTGTAAATCATGGCCTGGGTTAAAAGCTAGCAAAACATAAGTTAAGCCATACGTATTACTGCACACTGTGTACCTTCTTCAAAGAGTCAAATAAGAGCAATAACATATTGCATAAATCTAAAACAATGACTAGGTCATGCATTTAACAAATATTGTTCAGCATTGTCATCAATAACGTTCATCTGGATCAAAACAGAAAGAACTGAGATACACATTATTTTAATGGATTTAGGACAAATAGGATTGTGATGCAAGAAAACATTTAGAACTATTTTTGGAAGTAGGTATTTTCGTGATTTCACTCTGAAATAAAAATATGACCTCTCTTCTACCTTTTAGCCTGTGGTAATCATACTTAAAACTTTAAACATATCTTAAGTTAGCTCATTTTGGGCACCATAAAGGGTGACAGAATGAATGACCTATACTATTGAGTAAGATTGCAAGTTGCAGAGGATTTGAATCCTCTCTGTAATGATTTCCAATTCACAAACTCCAGAGGCCACAAATTCCTCCAAATCCCTAGTTATGTTTAAATCAAGTTACACTGAAAGTGGCTGATGCTTGTCACAGCTTGTCCCAACTCTCAGTGAGAAAAATCAAGTGAAAATTAAACGAATCTCTTGCTGAGTAAGTTATTCAAAGGCACTTTGACCCTAGAAGGAGCATATAGAATTAGACAATGTAATAAACACCACTTTAGTTTGTAGAGTGTAAGAACCAAAGAAACTAATTTGTCTGATATGGTACAAGTACTAAGTAGCAGAATTAGGTGTAGAAATTGTTTTCTAAACTAGTTTCCTGCCCATTCCATAATAGAACACAAAATATTTTAACAAATGTGTGTGTGTGTGTGTGTGTGTGTGTGTGTGTGTGTGTGTGTGTGTGATACAGACTCTTCCATATAAGCAGGAAGACACTGTGGCACTGCAAGAATAAAACTAATATTACTGTCTGCTCCTTTGGACAGTTCTTTGTTGTAGCTCTTGTGACCCACCCACCTATGCCTATAAATGTGTGTCTTTGTTGGAACACAGAAACAACACTTCAAGTGGAAACACTTTACATTCGGTCTGCTTGCTTTCTGTCTCTGCCTGCATTTATCAATCAAAGACAGCAATAATTTATAATAGAAAAAGCACTGCATTAATACCAAAATGATGACTTTCTAAGAAATGAAATGGAAAACATAAAAAATTGTAAATTTTAAATGCACTAGACTAATAAAAAATATTAGGCTAAATCACATAGTGTGAGGAATGGTGAAAAATATCAAATTTGTGTTTGTTAATTTGTGAAGAATATACATTTATTTGGAGTGACTTTAAAATCTCATTATTGTAGTATCTTTCCTTATAAATATTATTTTAAAAACAAATATTAAATCCTTTAGTGAATTTCAAGGAAGTTAGCATATAGTACAGTGTATTCATGTACATACAAAGACATAATTGAGAAAATGTTTTTGACTTGAATTTATTTTTTCTGCAGCACCGAGGTTTGCTGACTGGATGATAACTTGTTAAATATGTTTTATTGGCCTGTTAGTGTTTTGGAGGATGCATTAGAATCTGAATATCAGATCTTATTCTTCCACTATGGGATCTTGAGCAGTTAGATAGTTCAACTCATGGAAATAATACAGTACCCAATTATTAAGATCATTGTGGAGATCAAATGTCACAGGGTGTAATTAAAAGTGTCCAGTATATATAGAATATTAGTGATATAATTATTAACTTTGATACGTAATATTCCATATTACATTATAGCCATTAGATTTTAAGGACAAACTGCACTGTTCTTGGAGAACTGTGGAGTCATCATTTCTGCAAGATAACTTGGGAAAATATGCACAAATTCCTTAAAATAGTTTATGTCAGTTGACATCTAGGAATCTACCCAGTTTAAGTTGGTTTATACTAACTTAGAGGGGTTCACAAAAAAGGAATTTATATAATGTTTTTGTAAAATGTTTTCTTGAAAGCATTAAAAATTATTAAAAAAACAAACTATATAGGGAACTAACTGCTTTGGAGTTACTGAAAATCTCTTATGTAACTTGATAAAAGAATACAGATATTCCTGGTTACTGAAGTATAGTTCTAAACATAGGAATTTACTCTAAATGCTAATCAAATTGGACCTATACTTACTAGAAAAATATCTGTGAAACATTTTTACTATTATTCAAAAAGCAGGGACAGTAAAATGTGTCCGGGTTTTCATTGTTCATTATATAAGACCATTAACACATTAACACATCACCGAGAAGCTTTTATAGAGGAATATTGGGATGTTTTTGCATGTTGCTAATTGAAGAAAACACAAAATACAAGCTATCACGATTTTGCTCATAAGTGTGTGTACACAAAAGTTTACAAATTATATGGATGTTTATGGTTCCTGAAAATATTGAAAACTAGTGCTGATTTTAGTTCCTTACCGCTATTCTCTCGCTCCTGCCTGGAGAAACTATAATAGTAGAAAACATTGACTTGAATAATTAATCAAAATAAAACCAGACTGCAGAACCTCTTGCTAGTTTAAATGTTGTCTTGAACTGGTGTGTGTGTGTGTGTGTGTGTGTGTGTGTGGTGTCTGTCTATGTGAATGCTGCCGTGTATATGTAGGGCAGAGTGGTATCTTAAGCCTCCTTGCTGAGGAAGCTTCACAGAGATTCTCACTGTAAAGCTAATTTGAAGATTTCAGTGACAGTCATTGGCACCCGTTACACAAAACCCCGATCACCTGGCAGCCCCCCGGGTGTTTTCTCTTCCACTACTGCTCTTCCAAAACCTCATGTCAGTGGATTACATCCAAGAAAAGCTGACTTCCTCAATAAGCTATTTTTAATGAAATTTAAATATAAACTTTATGAAATACAGATCAATGTGTTTGACTCATGAACTCTTCCCAGAAAGAAAAAAAAAATACATGAATAGTGATTTTTGTCACTTTAGGGTTCTCTATGATAGAACACATCACATCCCAGTCCTAACACTCTGGAATTTCTTTATTGCATATTACTAAATAACATAAATGATAACTATGGTTAAAAAAAAAACCCAGCTCATAGATTAAAATATAGTACGCAAAGTTGAAGATATTTCACATTTGCAGATAAGTTTGTATCAATCTGTCATAATCGCCTTTAAAATTTATTTTGTCATCTTTTGCAAATTTGAAAGTCTTTTTTTGTGTGTGTGAATGTCATTTTTTAAAAGCAAAAATAAAAAATAGTATGTCATGGTATGTACTGTAGTCTCCAGGACTCCCTTAGGCTAAGTGATTTAAGATAAGCATTCACAGATCCCGGGAAAGCTGTTGAACTCCTAAATACGGTTCATTGCCGTGAAAGGGTACATACTAAGATCATCGAGGTAATAGGCACGTAGTGCAGACTCTAATGAGAGCGGGTGCAGGCTTCTTGTTGCCCTTTCCCAGTGATGTCTTATGAACAGCGCTTAATTAT
The DNA here is from genome assembly GCA_004026905.1 of Hystrix cristata. Classification (NCBI taxonomy): domain Eukaryota; kingdom Metazoa; phylum Chordata; class Mammalia; order Rodentia; family Hystricidae; genus Hystrix; species Hystrix cristata. The sequence goes on along the minus strand of PVJO010015268.1, from coordinate 23,787 downwards.
AAGATAACAATATTCGACAATAAAGTATTGCCAGCCAGGGAAGCTCCATCTATAAACCTGAAATCTTACTGTCCAGACTTTTGGGATATTGATTAATAGATGTGGGTAACTTTAGATACTCAGTCTCTGTTCTTTTCCAAAGATCTAACTGATAATACGTGGGCTATGAGTCCCACCATTAGTCACATTGTTAATATAAAATATTGTGATGTGTCCGTCATCTTCAGATAAACAAACACTCTCAGGATATTCTAAAGACCAAGAAGTAATTGCCAGGATCTGGGCAAGGGTGACATTCTTCTCTTCAATTTATGGAGTTTGGACAACTCCAGCCTCCCAAGTTAAATCTTTACCGTACACATGCAAATCTTCTATGCTTGACTTGTGTTGCTAAAAAGGATGAACAAAGGATTAAGTAATGACACTCCAGGTTAGTGGAATTGTTTGTACCAGTAAGAAAATCCATAAAGTTTAACTTCCAATACCACATGAGCGACAGTGTGCAACAAAGAGAGGACAGATCTGGTGCATACTGTGCTTGCTCAATACATGTGCTCTACTGTCCTCCTAACTGTGTGACCTTTCCATAAATATCATAGTTCCCTCAATGTCATTGTGGGTATAATGAGGATATTATTACAGATAATTCACAGGCTTATTATGAGAAATGAGTTAATACAGACACAAAACACAAACTGTGTTTGGCAAGTAGCAATAATATGATAAATGTCATCTTGTTTTGCTGTGAACTGGAATGCACATAAATACTTAATATCATGTGAAAGAGCCTCATACCTACTGCCATTGGTTATTTTATTTTCTTTGTTATCTTATTCAGTCTTCAAGAAAATATGATATAGGTGGCTAAATAAATGGATAGGTATAATTCTGAGAAATTTTTAAAGTTTGAAAATATAGGACATTAAAAGGAAATATATTTGGAGAAATCACCACCCTCCTTACCCAAGATTGTGGGAATGGACCAATCAAATATTTTTCCACCACTGACATTTATTTTATATTTTATGTCACACAGATATCATTTTATTATAAACTCTAGGTAAGATGAGTTATATGTCAGAAGAAATCCATCGCATGAATAAATCATTGGCAAGTTTTTCAGGATGCCACCATCTGGGGTTAGTTGTAGCCATCTTCAGGCTTTTTTTTTTAAAGCTCAACAATAATAATCATTCACAAGGAGCAGGGATTCTGATAGATGAATATTGGTTGTGTACCCACCTTCCAACCAAGAGAAGGCAAGACAATTTGAGAAGAGCCACTCAATTCTACATTTATCGTGGGAGCCAATGGTGTTGTTCGAAAGAAAATTATTGGAAGTGCCAGGCCGTGGTCAGTTAGGCAACTATCCAGGGTCTTAATATGTAGTTACATACTGAAGTACTAGAGGAGAGATCTCAAGCTCCTTATATACTACCTTTAGTAGGAGTGTAACCCTCACTGTTGAACACTCATGACAACTTTTTAAAAATTAAATTTGAGACATTTTATGCATGTGTCACTCTACGAATTTCTTTGTATGTTGTAAATTCTGGACAAAAATGTAAACAGGATGGTATAGAAAAGTGAAATAGAAATTCTAAGATTTTGTTTGGTAGCATCTTATATTCTTCACCTGTGCTGGAAAATGGTATAAAAGAGTGAATATATATTAGACGATTTTGTGTAAATAAGGTTTCTCCTTTCCATCAACTCTGGATAGCAGCACGTAATCATAAATTGAACATATGCCTGAAGAAGTATTTTTCTTTGCAGTGTGATGAACATGCATGTGCAGTGGGGTTGGAGCATCCGTTTAGCTCCCAAATCTTTTTTTTTTTTTTGAGTTTAAATGCACTTTATTTTTAGACAACCTACATGATATGTTTTTCTTTTTTCCCTAAAAAAACAATGCCTCCACTCCAAATAAATCACGGTCAAAATAAATGAAGCGTTCAAGATGACATCAGTCCCGTTTGTCTAAAATCCTGGTGTTGTGTGGATGACAAGTAGCAGCCAGTTATGACAAGTGATAGGTCCAAGGTAACCGCTGAATCTGTTAACATTTTTCCATTTCTAAACCATCCTTAAAGAAAATCATAAATGGGGTCACACCATCCTCACGATAGTCCAGGAGAGCAACCATGCCATCTGGATTCATGTTTGCACCAATAAAGAACTGATAGTTTTTGAAATTAGCAAGGATGTGCTTGATTTGTTCAGCAGCCCCTGTCATAAAAGGTTTTACTCTTTCTGGTCTTTGTTCTTCAAGTTCGCCTTGGCTATTGGATTGCTTTGTCGTTAGACTCGGGAGCTACTCCTCCTCCATGCACTGGTTGTGATTCTCCTAGTGACTGAACAAAACGTTATGTAAGTGTGTACAGACTGTTTCCTAGAATGGAGAATCATCTGACAGAACTTTTTCTTCTAGCCAATTTTCATCTTTTCTGTTACTAACAGGTCAGCAAATCACTGCCATTAATAGTTAAAAAAAATTGTCTTTCCCTTTAGAGAGAGGAATTGAATAATAGCTGTGTACTAAGCATATTCATTCTAGTACATATATCCATTCCCTTTAATATTCTAATACTACTTCCCGGTATAGTTCCGGTCTAAAATGTCGCTCCAAAGGTCAACTTAGTGGCTGCTAGGAAGCGATTGGACGATGGGGGAGTTAGTCCATATGATTTTATGGAATATAATTTTAGTCCATCCCTGAGATGACAGCTGAGTGGGCTACCCAGAGATCAGCTCCATTGCCTGAAGTGGGTCAGAGGGGTGTTTTAGGAACTGTATTCTGTCTCTGGCCACATCCTCTCTGGTCCTCTCTGGATCTTATCTTTCTCTCCCTGCCTCCTGTCTGCAGTGGGGTGAATGCCTTTGTGCAGCACGTGTTCTGTCCCTGTCCTGCTTTCTGGCTGCCGTGGGTGTGGAGATTTCCTCGGGCGCACTCTTCTGCTACGACAGTCTGCCTCACCTCAGGTGAACAGCGCTGGAAGCAGCCAGCCCTGGGCCAAAGCTTCCAAAACCAGGAGCCAAAGTAAACCATTCTTCCTTGTGAGCTGTCTCTCTCAGGAATTTGTCATTGAGATGGCAAGGTGACTAATACAATTATCAAAAATGTAGAAATTTGACAAATATGTAGAAGTTTTGCAAAGCTTCCTCTTTCTGAAATTATCAGTAGTCAGACCTACATAGCTTCTCTTACATACAAAATAAAGCACTTTTCTTGCTCTTGGTAATGAATGAATAAGTAATTGAACAATCTTAAATTTTCTATGTAGCATCCTGGAAGAGTTAAAGACATCATATTACAGGAATACATGCGTACCCATGTTTATAGCAGCACAATTAATAATAGCTAAATCTTGGACGCAGCATATATAACCATCAACAGAAACATGAATAAGGAAAATACAGTCTTTACACACAATAGATTACTACTCTGCTACAAAGACGGATTAACAAGTCAGTTGTAGAAAAATGGATGCACCTTAAGACCATAATGTTAAGTAAAATAAATCAGTCACACAAGTTTAAATACTGGATGGTTTCTCTTGTATGAGAAACCCAAAGTATAAATAAAGATCAAAAGAAAAGATAGATAATAAGATGTAGGGAGATGGATTTTTTTTTTTTAAAGGAAGAGGATCAAGAGGTGGAGAGAGGAAAGATGAGAAGAAGGAAAGGAAATTAAAAAAGGAACAAGATGTGTTTATACATTTACCAACTCTACCACAAAAGAATGTAAACATTATGTCCTGTATGCATGTACCAAAGGAAATGAAGGTGGTCAAGAGATGGGTGGAGGAGGGAGAGTGGGAACAGAAAGGGGATGAAGAAATGAATTATGATGTATTATGTACATCTACCAACTCCACATAAAGAGCATAAATGTTATAGACTACAAACATGTACTAATACTGAATATGATCTAAAAAAATTTTTGTAAGTTTCAAACTGTTTATATGTTATGTAGTAATTCATAATGTATTAAAACTCTTTTTTTTTTTTTTTTTTTTTTTTTGGTGCTGGGGATTGAACTCGGGTCCTTGTGCTTGCAAGGCAAGCACTTTAACCACTGAGCTAAATCCCCAGCCCCTTAAAACTCTTTTTAACAGATCTATTTTCAATATGTCCAGATTTATGTGATTTTATAATTTTAATAACCCGGGAAATTTTTAGGAAATGTTGTTTGTTAATAAGCCAAACAAATGACACAACCACTAAACATTAAGTCTCTGTTCTTTTTTTAGAAGTCAGTAGGATACTCAGATAATAAAATATTCTAAATAAAGGATGTATCAGGACTAAATATGCCTTTCTCCTTCAAATAGATATATTAAATGGATGTATACTTTATTGCATCCATTACAAATAACTGTCCATTTCACCCATATATTAATCACCAGCTAGTGATTTTTGAGGTTTTTTCCAATTATTAAAACATTAGTATATATGCTCTAATTGCATATATAAATAGAACTTTGTCAGGCAAGACTTGCTTCCAGTATGTTTAAATGGACTTTCATTTTTATTTTTTTAAGACATGGTCTTATAGTCTTTCTATGTAGTCCAGGCTGGCCTCAAGCTCACAGCAATCCTCCTGCCTCAGCCTCCCGAATGCTGGGATTACAGGTGTGCACCATCACACCCAGCCCTTTAAATGGAGTTTTTATATTGTATCAAGTAATGATGTTTTTCAATGAGGCGGATTTTATTTCAAGATTATTAAAATACACTAGACAAAGTTTTGAAAGAATAACAAATGTAATCTAGTATGTTTTGTGCTTAAAAATCATCACCTACCCATTTAACATGTACTAAAATAATACAAGCCTACTTCGCTGCCTCCATAAGAATGTGCAATAAGCTTTTGAGACTGTGTTGTCACATCACCAGCAACGCAAAGTGACCGTGATAAGATCAAATAAAATCGACACACGTGTTGCTGTTCTTGTATTTTTCTCTGTGTATTTTATAGTTGCTACCACTCCTTGTGATTTTCAGTCAAGGGAATGAGTTGTTAAGAAACTTTGTGATTTTTCTGAGATGAAGTAAGTGGCCAACAGATGCGTGAGAATTACAGCAGTGTGGACAGAAGGGACCTTGCCATGTTGAATCTATTCCAATGATAATTTTTAAGGAATTCGCTGGTAGTTGTTTCCTCAAACAAAAAACAAAACAAAAAAACCCCCAAAAAACTTGCAATAAGAAAAGTGAGCATTTTATAGCCTTTATATATAATCTTTGTAAATAATAGAAATTTTAAAACCAAACTGAAAATGCAAAATTATAGTAATTTAAAGCTATTCTAGAATGTTTCCATGAACAAATGAAATGCTTTTGTCATATAATTTAATGCAATGTGCAATGGTCAGTAATCTCCAGTTTAGTGCCTGTCTTCCCTGCTGAAGTATAAGCTTACACAGGGCTATGTCACCATTTCATATACCCAGAAACACATTACAAATTTACAGGATAAATTGGACTTGTAAATATATTTAGAGTTACATTTAAATAGAAGTGTGTGTGTGTGTGTGTGTGTGTGTGTGTGTGTGTGTGTGTGTGTATAAGTTTGACTTTGTGGGTATCTGGGTTTGTTGTTTGTTTTCATTAGAATCAATTATTGTGGGAACTTTTGCTCTGATTTTTTCATGTGACTTATTGATTTACCTTTTGATTAAGAACATACCAAAAGCAGCTTTGAAATGGCAGCAGTAAAGCTACTTTTACTTTGTATTATAAATGGGGAAACAACAGTTTCCATTATTTGTTTGTGTGTTTTGATGTGTGTGTGTTTGTTTGTGTGTGTGCGTTACTGTGACCTTACTTTTAAGAGTTATATTTGTAGTGAACTGGAGAAACCAAAAGAAACAAAAACAAAGAGAAGCATTAAAATCAAACAGTTAAAAAGTATTAGCCTAATAATATAGGAGAGACTTTTATTAATATATTTAAAAATCTACTGGCTTCTTTAGCACTGTAACTTAAACTTTAAACATCTTTTACTGTAGTTTGAAATTACATTACACAATGTCAGAGAGTAAATGTATAAGGAATGAGAGGTTTAGTAAAATTATGTAGCCGTATTAAGGCACATTGAAAAAAATCTAACCATCTTGATTAAAATTATTTCAGAACATTTTCTAAAATTAAGCGGTATGGATATTTTGATTTTATAAGAATTGGCACTTACTTTCAATAATTCTACATCTCTGTACCACTCTTACTATAAAGTATTATACAAAGTGTACCCTAATATTAATTATTTTCATCATGTTGAGAGTAAGTCAAATAAACTGTTTTTTAATTTGGGTTATCTAATTTCTTAATTTTATAGATTATTAAATGCTGTCCTCGGCTGCAGTGATTTGTTCTCTGCATTTCTGAGCTTTCATATAATTTTATTTACAATTAGAAAAGATTATATGAGACAAGTAAAAATCTTCCCCTTGGTAGTAAGGTGAGGTATACATTCATCATTTATTTTCTATATGTGAACTTTGTTTTAGCTTGTTTAGTTCAAGAGATTCTGTAAGAGTATGGCTATACTTTATGACCCTGGTGATCTGTAATAGGCAAAGCAATTTGAATGAAAATTTCCCCTTAATTTAATGTGTCAGTAACTCTCCATCCAAAATGGTGAAATTCAAAAGTAATTTATTTCACAAAGCTTGTCCCGACCGCCATTTTTTCACCTTAATGTAGGCTAAATTTGAGAATGCTTCTACAGCATTTGGTTCAAAAATAAAAATTTGAACTAAATTCCATAACTCTATTAGCAAAGAGATTGATTTTTTAAAAATAAATGATCCCAAGCAGGAATTTCCTCATCATAACTGGATAAACCACAATTATGCAATCTCACTGCCGCATTAAGGTGAATTTCATATCAGTAGCACAAGTAAGGTTTGTCTGAGTTGAAGAAAAGGTGTATGAGATTATTGTAAAATATATAAATTGTTGATAAATGGTTACAGGATTTTAAGGTTTGAAAAGATCTAAAAGATAATACGGTACATCTATGTCCATTTTCAGTTGAAAGGAAAATGTGCTTCAAAAATTATAACAGTATATGGGAGGAGCAGAGCTATGTTGCCTTATTTCTAGTTTGTGTTCATTCTTGCTTCCTTTAAATGTTTAATGTATTACCATATTTCTGATGCAGTATTTAAACTTTGATTTTTCAGCAAATTGTATCTCAAGAAAATCTATTCAGTTGCTTTACTATAAATATACATTAAAAACATGCAAAACTTAATATACGCTCTAACATTTCCTTATCTGTATTAATGACACTACCAAACTTGTAATATTGAAATGAAACTTTATTCTCCTTTTCTAGAAAATAATTCACCAAATCATTATAATAACAAGCAATATGTAATAATTTATCCTGACTTATCCCATATTTCCCAAATGAAATCTACGGCAGGTAATACTCTTCTCCACATTTAAGTGATGGAGTGATCTTTAAGAACTCCTGGACTTGGTTCATAGGTGTGTAATTAGGCCCTAATTTACCCAATTGAGACAGTTGAGACAATCTGATGCTACAGCTGTGTCCCAGTATAATTGCCCAACTAATGACTACCCTGAAAATGGTCTGATTTACCTTTCTTTCCTTTCATTGTTCTATGAAGACTTGATTTCACAATTAAGTACTGTCACATGACGGGGGGTGTGGCTGAAAATAGATTAAAAAGAGGCTAACGTAGTACTAGTTTTATCAGGTTGATAGATGGGCAGAGGAATGAAGTGGATTAAATTTTTGATAGGCTAGAAATCTGAAATTTAAAATGAGATTGAAATGAAGTATAGAGACATTTTATCCAACAAGATGTGCTTTATTATATTTCATAGCTTCCTAGATGTAGTATTCCTTATGATTGTTGTCACTATAGTCAAAGTAACTTTTACCTTTTTTTCTTCGTATAATATTCCCATCAGTTAAAATAGTTCACTGGTTATTTTATTCAGTATTTACACTAGTTGGCTAACTGAAGTTTTTACATCCAATCAAGATCCTGGATAAGCCATAGAACACACGTGTATTCAGTTGACATTTGTTAAACCTGCATATCGATTATTGGACAAGTTATGAGTAGATAAACTAACATGTGACCTCAACTATTCCCTAGTAATGATGTACAGTCTAATAACTAAAGTTTGTTTTATAGAATGTGCTAACATTAGGATAATGCTAAAATGTAAATTTCCCTAGAAGGTTAATGATTTGTCAATATTGAACTCTAACTTTCGGTAGAAAAAACTGTCTGGAAATATATTTGAGATCAGTTTGGGTTTATTCAAAATTTCCAGCAAGGATTATTTAAAATTTAAGCCACAGATCATAATCTCATTGATCAAAAGAACAATATAATAAGTACTGTACTTTCCTAAATTTCATCTACAAATATTACATAAATTTATTTTACGTAAGTTGATAATGAAGTAATCAGTGTTATTATAATGCTGTTGTATAAATGAGCCCAAAGAGTGACATCTCTCTGTTGACTATTAGGTTGTTTATTCCTTTAAACTACAGGCTAACAATGAACGCAAACTCCAAGGATACCAAACTAAAATTTTAACACATCCAAATTCGCTAGTTGGCTAAGTGTCCCCAAATGTACATATGAGATGGCTGGAAGTGGCAGGATTGGGAGATTCTTGGGCACCTTTAGAGGTGAGACCTTGTAAGAGTCCAGTCGATGGGATCATGCTGTCCAAGGGAAGTGTGGGACGCCAGCCTTTCTCTGCTTCCCAGGTCGAGGTATGAGCACTCCCCTTCCATGCTCCATTCTCACCATAGTGAGTTACCCTCGCCGGAGTCCCAAACCAGTGAGGCTGCCTCATAATGAACTGAACTTCCAAAACCTCCAAGTAGCTTACATCAGGTATTTCATTATAGTGATGTAAGTTGACTAATATGACAACTATTTTCAAAACGGTCCATGCAAACAACTTTAAGCCAGTAGAGCCTGCCTACCTTGCCTATCCTGTGAAAGATCATCTGCCAGCCACTCTTTAAGAAATCTCAGGGTTCAGAGCTGCGCTGGGAGGTCTCTAACCCGGACATCCCACAGTGCTGCTGAAAGACATCACCCTGACAGGTAAACTCCTTGTCCACTGCTGCTCTTCCAAGGGACAGCCCTCGTGCTTTTCCCCTTCTGAGTAGCCCTTGACATACTTCTGCTCTGAGGAACACCTCAAGAGCACCTTCACTTGCAAACCTGGGAAAGCCTTGTGCAATAAAGCCTGTGTTTGTGTCTCCTACTTCCTGGCCTCTTGCTTAGAGCCTTTTCCTTAGCAGTCTCCAAATTCCTCAATCTATGCACTTTGTATACATTATTTTAGTCCCTGAAAAATGTATTACAATATGCTACAATATAGTAGAATATATTAAATGTCTGTCCATGAGCGTTTTGTAATAATGAAAGTAATCTGTAGAAGTAAAGTTTTCAGAAGAGTTTCTAATGTGTGCAATTGTTTAATAAAGGCCATTATCATCATGAACAAAATAAAAAAAAATTAAATTCTGAGAACTGTCTTAATTCACTTTTTCTCAGGCCCTACCCACATCAGGATACTTAGAGAACGTGAGTTTGAATGGAAATGCAAGTCTCCCAGTGATAATATCTACCAGGAAGACTAGGTTGGGCAAGGAAAAAGTTATTAACTAAAAACTCCAAATAATTCACCCAAGCTAGTTGTATGACAGCAATTTTTATATCAGAATGTACTTTATATTTTAGCTCCATTATGAATTACATAGGACATCAGAAATAATCTTGATACTGCTAAGTTACATTGATAGTCTGTTCCTGAGCTGGAGATTTTCCATATTTGGGATGATAATAATAATAATTATAATTATACATGTAAAATTTAGCCTACTCTCAAGGACTACCTAAAATTATAATCCATTCAAGTTTATTGTAAAACTAGATGATCTGTATCTAAATTAGGAATCCTATATGTGACCTAAAATGAGTTCAACTTTTCAAATTCAGTTCTTTTCAATAACTCCAATTGTTTTGAAACATATTTAGAGTAAAAATTAATAAATGAGTGAATATTATTTCATAGCACAAGTGGTAACCAATCCATTTCCTTCTCTGAATTACTTCAATTTTTCTGTATAGGAGTCACTATTTTCAGGTGAAATGCCCACAGGGAAAATGTCAACCCATCTAGAACTTGGATATTTGAGTTTCGAAAATCAAAGATCTTGTCACTTGTCTTGATGGAGAGACTCTGTATTAGCTGTCACTTGCACTATAACATTGCTCCTTCTACTGGACCAACTACTAACGGCTTGAAAATAGAGGATGAGGCAGTTTGCCTTTGGTAGCTTATCACTGTGTGCACACTAGTGAGGGTAAGATCATAATTTTAGATTATGGGGATTTTTAAGATGCTAAATGCAAATACGTTTTAAGAAATTTTAGTGGCCAATATTCCCCCTAAAATAGTTTCATTAGTTTCAACTTAAAACTAATGAAAACAGCTTTGCAATCAATGTATATATATATGTTCCTTTAAACATAAATAATTGATATGTTAAAAATAAATTAGGAGATTTGTGATCTTTATTATACTCTCATTTCATGTCTTACTAAGATTCTTGAGTTAAGTATTGGGATTACTATAACATTTTTATTCAGTATTTCTATCAGTAAAATAAAGATGTGTTTTTCCTAGATGTATTACTTTCATTGGGCTGCCATAACAAAATATCACAAATTAATGGTTTAGAAAAACAGAGATGTTTTGATTTTAGTTCAGGAGGCCAGAGAGTATGACCATAATTGATGTATAATTTTCATGGGATGTGGTACTCAAATATGTTATTCAGTATTGTATGCTGCACTAGGAAGTCACTAAATTTTAATGCCTGAAAGCTGTTTTTACTTGTAAAACATGGAAGATAATCCCATATATAGTATGTTTTCATTAAGTCGTGTAGAACGGGAATTTATATAACTATTTTGGACTACAGTGGTTCACTGACTTAATAATATTATCAGAATAAGAACAGTTCTCACTTCTGGGGATTTCTTGTATGAACTTGGGTAAATCATCTGCCAATCTAAAAACTGTGTGATGTACATTAAAAGGTGAAATTAGAGTTGTAGAAAGAAAATCAGCAGATTTTGGTTTAAGTTGTTTGTGCATATTTTATTTTGCTAGCAAGATAATGCAAAACAATGAATTTTCTCACTTTTTGGGTAAGACCTGTGCTCTCTAGGTAATCAGAGTACTTACTTTTTTCATAAAATATTTAATCGACTGCTTCATTTTTAGAACATCAGTGAGCCCTGACACCACAAGCTGGTGGCCCTAGAGTTTTCTAACTGTGGTCTTCTGAGTCCTAATTCATAGATTGCCTTAAAAATGATACAGTCACATTCCTTGACTAGTTTATCGCATTTAAAAATGGTATAAATTCCTTTGACTCCTTAAAGGATGGCTATTTAATAGGTATAGAATACTATTATATTGCAATCTCTTTCTTAGTACTTGAAATACCACTGTGTATTAAGTGGACATCTGCATTTAGCTTTTCATTATGACTTCTAGATTATTTCTTTGAGAGGTTAAATCTAATTCAACTCCTATCAGTAGATATGACTAGTCACAATTGCCTGTGCCCAAGGACACTCATGTAAATCAAATGTTAATTTCATCTCTGCAAGGTGCCATTAAAACAGCAATAAGCTGTCTGCCCACATTTCAGCTTTGTGAGGACAACATGCATTTAAATACTCTCTTATATCCTTGGCCTTCTGCTCGCTAGTGAAATTTCTATTCAGGAGTGTTTTTACTGCCAATGTTTGTCCATCTTCTCACTTTTCAGAGTAATACCCAGTGCTGGGAAAAGTCTTAATTGCTGCTGACACACTGAACAGTAGTTCAATATCTATATTCCAAATGCTAATATGTTGAATATTCTCCTTATAAATGGCTTTTACAAATTAAATTAATCTCTGAGATGTAGAATTCCCCTTTAAGAAGGGAAGGGTTACTACATGCCATAAAAGGTGTTTGAAATTTAGCAAGAGAAAAAAATGATTATAAATTGTAATTTTTGTGCATGCTGTAATAAAAAATGTTATTCCTGAGAGAACTTTTTTCAGGTAAAAGGTTTAAATGAAATTTCCTTAAAAAAGGCATTAATTAAAAACAAAAATCTAGTTACTCAGTTAGGCTATACAAATCCCATGCAGGGGCACAGAATTTTGGAAATTATATTTACTCTCCGAGACTTCTCTGTCTCACAGCGGCTCTAGACAGCCCGGAAATGCTGATATCCCTCAAAATGTTGCTAACACTTGGCGTTATTTAAGAAACTGTGTAATATGGAAGAAAATGATTCATTTGTCTTCTAACTTTCTGACTGATTTAAATCAATTCCATCCTTCAACAAAACAACATAATAGAGAAATGCCAATGGATAATAGACGATGTCCAATATACAAACAAAATTACCAAGCATGATAAAAGGCAGAAAGAAATGACTAGAACAAAAAGGGAAAAAAAAATATTTGAAACAGGCTCATGCGAAATATGGATATCCATATTATAGAAAGGTGATAGTAGAATATCAAGGTTGAATATATTCAAGAAAATATATTACAAAGTGAAATATTTTTAGTAGAACATGGAAAAATAAAATTCGGTACTCAGTGCACAAGTTTTACAACTGGATAGACAAAGGAATGACATGTTTAGTGACTGGAAGATATGGCAGTAAGCGTTACTGAGACTGTAGCAATGAAAAAAAAGTAGGAAAAAGAAAAGTGTTACAGAATTCTTAGAGAAGAGCATATCCACAAAATACACACACATGTACAAGTACAAGAAGAAGAAAACTAGGCATATTATAATTAATAGTCTGAAAACTGAAGGTAAATCATAAAAGTTGTCAAACATATGACCGAAAAAATACACAGGATGACTTTTCCACAAAATAAAAGAAATTGTAATATATCTTAGAGTTCTATAAAATAATAACCACTAGTGTAGAATTCTTTGCTGAGATAAATACCCTTTCAAATTAAGGTAAAAAGTAAACATTTCTTCTTAAACAACAGTTGAGAGAATTTCTTACAAATAACTTATACTAAAAAAGAATAGTAAAGAGCATTGTACAGGGAGAGGGAAAATAATCCTAGAAAACAGCATGAATATGGAGAAAGAAACATACTTGCAAAGGTTAAACAGAAGAATTAATTCTTTAAGAAGTTCATAGAATGAAAAAGTAACTTAAAGATCTTGTCAACACATATTAAAATATGTGTAGAATCAGGTCTATTTACTTCCTATAAAATGCCGAGTAGTTGTAGACCATTCTAAGGTTTTTGTTTGTTTGGATGTGTTACAAGCCGTAAAGTAAAGTAGTTGTTAATATATCGAGAATGTAGATTGTAATTTCTTTTCTAACTGTTCAGAGAATATTAAACTGTAACTAAAATCTAATAGATGAGAAAAAATGAAAACAAAAATATTTTGCCAATCCCAAAGAATTCAGAATGGAAGAGACTAAAATGAAAAGAAAATGGAATAAAAAAAAGTAAATAGCGAAGTGATACCAGTAAAACCTATTGCTCAAGGGTAAATATAAGAATACCACGTATTCCAAAAAAAGAAAAAAAAACACTAATTTTCTAAATATAATATGTTGCTTACAATAAGGAAAAAACATAATTATGAGATGTGTAACATTTACTCAGATAAATGAAAAGATAGATACACATTCAGATATTAGACGAATTTAAGAGGGTAACATTATACAATCATAAGACAGACTACATGTTAAAGCAGTAAGAATTATAAGAAATAATAAGAATAGACTATACTTACAAAGATTTAAATCTCCGTGTCATAGAAGGTAAGTAAAATTAATAATGCAGTTTTAAATTTTATGAAGTGAAATCTAGCAATTAGTAGTAAGAGGAAAAATAAGCATAAGTGTAGAACATTTCTACATCTCTCTTTAGAAACTGATAGAATCAGCAAACAAAAGTACGAGAGGGATACAGAAGCTCAGAATGACAAAATTTTACAAAATAGACAAATATATATAAATAATTACACTCAAACTTTTATGGCAATACAAAAACTGATGGAATGCTGGCATCTGAAAAAGTATATGTATATAGAAAAATCCATAGATCTATCAATATTAAGGAATATATTTCAAAAAACCTGGAGTTAAAGTTAAAAACATAATAAGAATTTAAATACATATACATGAGAATCTTATGTATGTATGAATATATATCAAAATTTTTGATTATGGTTTCTTTTTATATGTTTATGGATACCTGTATATGTGTTCAGTGCTTATCTATCATACATCATCAAAATTAATGAAGTGAAAGCAAGACCGTACTTCAAAATATACATATACAATATATATTGTTAAATATATGGATATTAAATAGATGCATTGGGTAAAAATAAGCTGAAAATAAGTTATCTAAATTTATATCTCAAAAGAGTTAGGAAAAACCAATAAACTACCTTGCCATCAAAATAGAGGAAATGTTAAAAATAAGTATAAAAAATGAAAGGAACAGAAAAGTGTACATAATACTGAATTAGCAATGCCTAAAATTGTTTTTATTTTAATTGAAAATGTAATAAACTCTTGTGTACAACGGGACATCATTATAGATCCTTTGCATGTCAAAAAGAGAAGTAGCATGAAGAAAGTTATGTGGATTAACTCAAGATATTCAAAATGAAGACTCCTGAATGAATACAGCTCACCCGCAGACCAAAACAGGAACTGAAAATCTGCATCTTCATGTCCTTTTTAAAGTTATAGAATACATGGCAGAAATCCTTCCCACAACAAAAGATAGGTTTTCCAGTGGAGTTTTCCCAAAATACAACCCTAAGGCCCAATCTTTCCTAATGCAAATCTTTCATGGATTTGCATTAGGAAAAAAATAATATTAAATAAATGAAAGAAAAAGACGAAGCATGTTGTAGTTAATTTTTAAGGCCAGCATAACCTTGATTCCAATTCTTGAAAATGGTATTTAACAACATAAAATTATAGCCCAATCCTTTCATGAAACAGATGTAAAATTTCAAGTTTTATTCTCAGTGTGATGAAAAACTTTTTGAAGAATTTTATTTGATAGTACTCTTGTAATGAATAGCCTATTTTGTGAAGAATAAATTATAAGGAAACAAGAGTACAACATATAGGTAAAGAACTATCTTTTTATAAACAAAATAGTTCCGACTACCTGGAGTCAGATCCTGGCTAAATAGAATTTATACTTGGAGAGAGAAAGAACTGTTGGTCTAATTAAATCAGAAGAAAAGGTTAACATAGGGAGACACACTGATGTACGTTTTTGGTAAGAAGATAAATAATATCTCTTCTGATTATTTTCCCTTTCTAAGAAAATCAGGAAATACATAATGTTCTTGAAAGGAACAAGGAAACCGGGATGTTGAAAATTTACCAAGAAAATACATTAAAAAATGCATTGGTTAGTGAATTCGTTTCCTAGAAAAATGTTATGGTATTATCAGCTACGGTAGTACTGAAGACCAATTCAAACTTCAAGACAGTGAAAAAAGTGACAGTTTATTTGCATTATCTTCTGCCTACTGACCACACTTAACAGCTCCATTGTGGTCGGGCAATCAGAAAAAAGATGTAATCAGAGGAAATATGTTTAAAACAGGATTATACTTTGCCTCCAGAGTGTGGTTAAGAAGACAAGAATAAGGGAGTGAAGTGCACATAGAAGGGAAGGATTACAGTACTGAAATGAAAGGTCTTCCAGATAAGGAGAAAATGAGAACATCTGAAGGGGAGGTACTGGGGCAAGAAAAAAATCATCGAGTCCTTAGGCTGAAAGACAGAACCTTTCAAAGATCACATGCATTAAAGACGTTACATGATCTACAAAATAGGAAGATGTGCTCAAGCAGTGGAAAATTATAATAAAATTTAAGAACACAGTCCTCTCATTAAGAATGACAAGGTCCCGAGCAGTGATTCCCAGAGTCCCACTGGCACATTGGAGTGGGAAAAAAAAAAAAAAAAAAAAAAAAAAAAAAAAACAAACCTCCACCACGCATAGGTGCAGTAGTTACTTTTCTAGAGTCAATGGTTTGCAAGAGGGCAGATTTAATACAGGACAAGTACAAGTTACAACATTCACCCACAAGCCAAATGCAGGAAGAGTGCAGAACGTCTATCTATGCGCTGAAGCATACCCAAAAGATGCACTCCAGGCCTTGGAGCCCACAGCTATGTCCCACGTACATCCTTGTCTGTACTAAAGGACTGACAACATCTATACTAGAAGCAGGATATGATGCTCACAGCAGAGATGAAGACCAGCAGACAGCAGCCATCCTGACAACAGCAAGGGCCAGAGCTCCAGCTGAGACAAGAACAGCCAAGTTCCCTACAGGAGAACCAGCCACAACAGAGCTTCTCTTGCAAAACAGCCGGCTGCTATCTTCTGCTCCTGTTCTCCTTTATGTTGTGTCAGCAACAATCCTTAGGTGGATGTTCTTCACCCTGAACCCACCAACTCAGTCCAGCTGGGCGTTCCTGCTCAAGGTGACCACAGTAAGTCCACCACAAGTAGATAACCCACCAGCTCACTGCAGAGTGTTTCCGTCTCCCAGCCTTGGCTGATTGAGCACCAGAACGTTAATCCACTACAGTAAGTGGAAATTCTTAACCTATTTCTAAGCATTTCCCAAGGTGTGTCCCAGGTAGAAGCTACTGGAACAGAGTCCACAATGGTGGTCATGCACGTGTGAGTGGGTGTTGGGACGGCTTCTCTCTTTAAGGGTGCTGTGCACTTTTACACCTGCGTCCACTAGCTAGCAGCTGAAAACACAGAGGAGCAGATCCATCTATTCTCTTCACCTGTGTACCAAAATGTATCGTTGTGATAGAAATCACCCAAAATTTGTTTTGAATATATAATATTATATATATGTAAATACAATGATTGAATCTATTTGCCCTCTTTTACTTCTAAAATTGGCTGCATATTTCACAAATACTGGCTTGTGAATGATTGTTTCATCATCATAATGAGGAATTTAATAACTCTATAAATGGTAAAATAAGGTCATTTCTATCTTTTTGCCAGGCATAGATCTTGAAGTATGTTTGTCTTAATCCTGACTCATGTGTGTGTGTGTGTGCATGTGTGTGTGTATAAAATTTGGATGCCTTTAACTAAACATATTATTTTCTTTCAAAATTCCCTACCACTCCCTCTTCCTTTATATCAATCCTGTTTTATTCATTTAAATATCCTTGAGTCTTGATACAACAAATTCAGGTTAAATGAGACTTAGATAAGGCTTAATTAAAAAGAATATCTGAAACATACAGGCAAAATAAATATCATTTGGACAATGCCTATTCTATTTTCTTTATTTTTATTACAAGTAAAGAAAGTTCTAATAAACTATAATATCAATTGAATTCCAGAATCATAGAGATATGTGTTAAAATATTATACCACTGTACACAATATTAAATACTTGTCACACTTATTTTTAAAGTATTTTTTAAAATATGTGAATAAATTCCTCACTTAAAAACTTCAGTGTATTAAACATGTATTAGGAGTAGTATATTCTAGTTTGCCTCTAGTAAAAGCATATTTTTAAATCTGTCGAATGCACATAAACTTCCTTAATCTGAACTATTTACCTTTTCATTTCTTGAATTTAGCTTTTCCCAAATTTATTGTACTCTATTAGGCTATAAGGATGTTTTTCCATGCTGATTTCCACTCTGCCTCCAAAATGGTACAAATCTAAGATAAGAGGGAGAAATAAATAATTTGAAATATATTCCTATATAGTCATATCTCCTGGTAGGTTTATCCAACTATTAGGTCAATTAATGTAACCTATCCCAATATTTCATAAAGTACTATTGATAAGGCAAAAGAAGTAGAAGGTGAAAAAGAAGGTTAGAAAAAAGCAGTACATTTCAACTTGACTTACTATAACATTTTAATTTAAACTCAAAGTGCTCAAGATATTATTTTGGGTTTTTAAAATATGGTTAAACGGTCATCTTTCCAACATACTTTTTAATGCTATATAAAATCCGAGGTTATTTTGAACATCATCAAATTGTCCTCTAATTAATTCTTGATGAAAAAAATGAACAGAGTGATTTAAAGCAATATGAACTTTTATGAAATTTCAGTAATTATCGCAATAACTTTGGAGTAAAATAAAATTATCCATCCAGCAGGCAATGGATTTAGACTTAGCGTCGCTGTGAGTTCACAGGTGTGAAATTAGCCACAAAGGAGTTCTTGGGAGGAATCCAAACTCAGTAAGAATGGACGGGAATGCTATTTTTAAACGACCAGGAAGGCAAATATCTGGTACATAACATTGATTCAATCCACGACAATGCATCAGTGTTTCTCTGCTATTTTTGTAGATAAAGATTATAGTTTCGACTCTATCCTTAGTTCTCTTTGTCAGAGAAAGGTGACTTTTAGGAGAACTGAACTAGTTTTCTTTTAAACTGCTTTTTATAAAAACCAAAGTATTTTTAGTCCCTAGGTATCTCTATTATTAAACCTTTGTGACAAAGCATATTTTGAAAGGAAACATGGCTGATAAAATGGCTTTCTCGATGTGGATATGTGGGTATTTCTTTAATCGTGCAATAATACACAATCATCCTAAACCTCTACAAATGGCTGCCTGCCAGGCTTCAGCACACAGCCCCTTAAGTCCCCTGAGAGCTGGGGCTCGCCGACTGCCATAACGCAGAGAATCTTGGCAGAAAACTGTCCCAATGTACAGAGCTTTGGGAGTCACAGCCTCGGGCTCTGCTGGAGCAGTAGCTGAGCATCTGCCATGCCGGAAAGCCCAGAGTTCCACTGGCAGCAGTGTCCCGTCTAGGCAAGCACTGTGGGGTTCAGGGGAGCAGGAAGACTCCTACATGGCTGCAGACACAGACCTGTGTTGCCAGGCTGACAGTGGTAGCTGCCAGCGTCAAGCAAGTGATGTCAAGCTCCAGCCACATAGGCGTCTAATAAAACATCTCTGACTATCTGCATCTTTGTACATCAAGTGAAATATAGGAAACCTCTGGGTCATTAACAGCCCAAAGAACCCTGCAGAAGTCACTGTGTTAGGATTAGGTTTGAAGATTAACCAGGTCTACACTGGAGCAGAATTGGATAACCGTGTTCCATTATTCCTAAAGTATTAACTACCTTTACCGAGACGTACTAAATGTCAGACACTGTGTTAAAATCCTTTAGACATTACATTTGATTTTCTTCCCAAATTCCTGTGCAAAGCAACACAAATCCAGCTTAAAAGTTGTGGAATTGACCCTCTGAGAGATTAAAGACATTTGCTCAGTGTCAAGGCTTGTAGGCAGGAGATCTGGAATTTGAGTGTAGATTTTGCTGATACCAAAATTGATGTGTCATTCTGCTTCTTAATGATTTTAAATTTCATTCTAACTTTTAAGGCTTGTTAAACCAAAGAGGACATAGACTTATAGAACCTTCTATACTGTTCTGTAATCCTGTATTTTTTTAAGGTACTTGTACCTTAAAAACAGAACAAAAATTGTTGCTGATCAAATCTGCAACAATTCTTTTAATACCAAAGATTTTGGGCTCATATTACTCGGGATTATTTTCTTTTTACTTCTTTCATTGAAGTTCTGCCTAAATTTGGGTAAGATTGCTGGTGCCTCTGTATCATAAGATAAGGTCCGAGGAAAATCAATTACTTTAAAAGAAGGATTTGGAAGAAAAAATTGCAGTTAAATATATATGACCACTGGTCTTCACAAACAAAGTGAAAAATAAATTGGAATTGACATGCTTGTTAATAACTTTCACCCACAAAAAATATTTACACATTCAATTATTTAGGATAGAAACCACAGGCATAGCTATATTATAGGTACCATAGCTATATTATGTTGGCTAATAGGCATGTCAACTCTCACTTGTATAAAGATAGACACGTGGCTGAGAAGCCCTATTATAACACAAACATACAGGCAGTCTCATATTGCAGCCCAAGTACATTATATTTTTGCTCCTCCAGAATTCTAAGGACATATTATATGTTAAATAAAGCTTATTTTATTGTGAAAGAGCTTATAAGCATATGATCGTCCATCATGTGTTCATTTCTTGGGCTAAATGTCATGTGTTATAGAAAAGCAGTATTAGTAAGTTATATGGAATACAGGAAACACACAAGAAACGTAAATTCAAAGTGCTCTCATCTCTTCACTCAAAACTATAAACGTTCCTCTTTTAGGGAGAAGAAAAAAAAATCTATAATAAATATTTGCCTTTTTCAAGACCCTAAAAATCAGGATTCTGTATTTTCTCCCCAAGAATCAGTTGTTAATGGAATAAAGAAAATACATTATAAAATAAAAGCAAGAATTTTTTACGCAAAAATGACTGGTTTAGCTAATGTCTTGTGTCGACCAAGTGAGAGACTGGCATCCCAGTGACAAGAAATAAAAACCCAAAAATAAAACATCAAAAGGCAAAAACTAAAACATTTCACTTCCTTTTTGCTCCTCCATACAAAATTATGTCCGGGCTTTCTGATTCCTGTGACTTTCATGTGCAACATTTCAGTATCTGCTTAAAACTCTCCCTCTCCTCAATCTACCTATTGTAAGTCCTTGCCTGAAGCATTTCTTCTTTGGGAAAGTTGTGTAGAATGTTTCCAGTTCACATCCAGACCTCTCTTACATATTCTCATAAAGCTGTCTTAATTTCCTTCTGAGTCCTTATCTGATTCTATAACTGGATGTTCATTTTAAAAATTATTTTATTGCTTCCCTCACTGGTCTAGGAGAATTAGGACCATATGTATTTATGTCTCTCCATTTTATTCATAGCACTTGAACATTGCTTTCCACATAGTTATCAATCATTCTTGACTAATTGATTAGACACCTTAATGAGACATTTATAATTTTAACTTGATGTCTATACATTTATCTATTTAATCCGATGCCTTACCTTTTTATTATATAAATTTAATACATACAGCATTATGTTTTGATATGCAAAAATGGAGCTAAATGATTACTAAAGTAATTTAACTTTCATTAATTCGAAAGACAACTTTTGTGTATGTATGTGTATGTATGTGTGTGTGTGTAAAACCTGCTCTCTTAGAAACTATCTAACACAATATTATAATTCCTCATCTTCATGCTTTATTTCAGCTCTCTAGTTTTATGCATCTTGTAGAACTACACTTTGCACACTTTTACCTAAATCATTCTGTGTCCTTTCCATATTCTACTTCAATGACTACCCTTCTATACCCTCCATTCTGGTGTTTTTATGTCTTGTTTTTGTTTTTTATCTCACCTATAAGAGTGGTCATTAAATATTCATATTTCTGTGCCTTTTCTCTAAACATACTGTTTATCTCATAAGATTCAGAATAAATATTATACATACGACTCTTCTGGAAATATTTTGTCCATGCCCAGCAAATTTGAATACCCTTTGCCCAGGAGCTTGGCTTTTGATCTTTGCCCCGTTCTGTGTCGGCATCTCCCTTGGGAGACAGTGACTGATTTAACAAGGAGAAACGTTCAGAGCAGACCTGAGTTGAACCTGGAGCTTGAAGCTAAGCAACCCAGACAACAGAAGAAAAAGCACAATACACAGCTATCATGAAGCCGTTGAGACTTCCAGGTTGTTTACTAAATGACATTGTTTCAGAAATTACTAACAGAGCTATTTATTCTTTATCTCAGTCACAACACTAAAGGGACGAGGTATTCATATTTGGTATGTGCTGATACAAAAACATGTGAATAATTGTTTTCCTATATTAACAGATGTAGAAAGTCTTTCTATTTCAACAGCTATAGAAAGTATTTTTATTTCATCTGATGTATTGAAAGCTATTTTATTTTTTGTTTCGTTTTTGTCATTTTAATTTTTGTTTTTATTAGTACTTGTTTGCAGTACATAATGATTCCATTTGTGGTACATGTATATACCATCTTAATCTAAATTTATTTTAAAATTATTAATCACATACAAATGGAAGATTTTTAAAAAATGAATAGAGTTTCTTTTCTCCTTAAGGGATCTTTAAGATTAAATTTTCAGTCCTTCTACTGAATGCAAGAGTCAAAAAGAAATCATGTTATTTACAGTATTTCAGAGTTTTAGTGATAAAAGATTAATGAATTAATCAGAATTATCATACTCTATACATGCTATTTGTTTGAATCACATGTTGTGCAAGGCCCTGGGTAATTTAGATTCTGTATGTCTCAGATTTTGTATGGAAAACAGTATTTTTCTTTAATTCAACTAAGTCTTTATCTGCATAAAAAGTTAGTTGAATCCAAGTCAAGCAAGTACTATACAAGATAGGCTCCATGTGTTATATCTAGTACAATGATTCTGACTTCTGCTGATTATAAAAGTGTTTTTTGGAGCCAGGAGTGGTACCACATTTCTGCAATCCCAGCATTAGGGAGGCTGAGACAGGGGGATTGCTTTGAGTTTGAGGCCAGCCTGGGGTACACAGTGAGTTCAAGGCCAGACTGAAGTACATAGTAAGACCATGTCTATAAATAAATAAATAAATAAATAAATAAATAAATAAATAAATTTATTTTTAAGAAGTGGTTTTTCTAAGACCTGCATTCTTTATGCCATGATATGGGAAGGTATAAGGCCACTTTGACTTTGGAGAGATGGCAGTGGAGGGAGAAAGGAAGTCACCACATATGTCACTTACTTGAGATTGGGACCTTCTTCCCCTTCTGTCTGTTTTTAGGTCACAAACTAGGAGCCAGATACCATCAGGCAGTTGTCATGATGATTTTTCACTTTAGAAACTGATGACTTGTCTATAGTGGCACAGCTACATGGTCAGTCATTTCTTCTGAGCCTGACATGATGGCAGTTTGGTCACTAGCCACTCTTGTGCCTTTCATCTTTCACATTAACATTTCTTATCAAGAATGGGCAGGTTTCGATAGGTACTAGTACTCTTTCATTCACATTGTGTTTAAGGTTATAATAATCTGATTTTTCTATTATTCTCATCAATCTACAAAGAAAAAAGATTCAACTGAAGTAACATTATCATTACCTTCTATAATCAAAGCTGAGTTGCTAGGAAAAGATTTTAAATTTCAAATTGATAGTGTTCCTTGAACAACTGAGGAAGGCAT
The DNA here is from genome assembly GCA_004026905.1 of Hystrix cristata. NCBI lineage: Eukaryota > Metazoa > Chordata > Mammalia > Rodentia > Hystricidae > Hystrix > Hystrix cristata. The sequence goes on along the minus strand of PVJO010015268.1, from coordinate 539 downwards.
AAAAAAGGATCAACATAGAAAGACTGGATTGACTTCAGGTGACATTTCTTGTGTTCACCAGAAGGGGGATGCTGCACAATGATTTTATTTACTGAGTTGAAGAGATGTTTGTGGGAGGTATATGGTGGTGGAGGGTGGTTGGAGGGAAATAGAGAAACTGAGAAAGATTTTCTAGGTCATGCATATATTCCTTATAGTGTCTTCAAGATACGTGTAGAGTAATATGTTTCTCTTCTCTTAGACTGCCAGGCAGAGTGGTACATATCATTGCAAGCAAGCACCTTATTGTAGCTCTTTTGACTGAGTTATATATCTATTGTATAGATATAACTCAGTCAAAGTACTTGTAATTTTCTTCATTAACCAGTTAGTCTTAAGTCTATACAAAAGCCACTTGGTTTTCAGTTCTCATATCTATTGCAGAAAGATGTAGAATTATGAACTCCCTATAAACTCCTTTCTATGTCACAGACATAAAGATCATTAATTGAGTGACTGTACAGAGAACACTGACCAGGTTTAAGGGCTAGACTAAGTCA
>PVJO010015267.1:42500-45530 GCA_004026905.1 Hystrix cristata | reverse complement strand
ACAGTCTTTCAAGACTCTCTGAGATCTTATATGGCACCCTCCAAGAGCTGTGACTCCCTAGTGTGGGCCTTTCCTGTCACATTCTTCTTAGGCACAGAGTAGAGCAGCTGGGCTCAAGCTCTGCCTCACCCTGGTTTGGAAAAAGTGCTTTCTTGATCCATTTCAAGCAAGAAACAGACACTGGTCGCTGTGTTTCAGCAGACACCCATCTTGAAGTCTTCTTAAATTCCAGGGATGTGTGTCAGGTGCCGCCATAAACTTCCTTACCATCTGTTTCTTAGGATGTGACTGAGTCTGCATGTGTTTACATTTAAAGATTCACCCAGGATCAAAATACTTATTCCCTATCTTATTGACACTTCTTATCTCTGAGTGAGTCCTTTTTAGCACTGACCTCAGATCACCAATGCTGAGGCAAAAGGAAGAGTTTATCCCGATATCTTCTTCCATTAAGAACTAGAAAGGCATGATTTCTAAATTGAAGCCTTATTATTTTCCCACATTCTCCTCCCAAGGTTGGGTGTTTTATTATATGAGGATTCATTTTGCTAAAAAGAAGAACAAATACGCCGTGGTGTCACCATTCTCCCCACCACTGCTGTAAGGCAATTTATATTACCCACATCTCCAAAATTCCATAGACAATTTCTTTCTCAGTGAAAGAGGGACATCATGAGTGATTAAGGAAGATAGATTCTGTCAATGTTATAAAAATAAAATGAATGACATCAAAAAGTCTTTAGTAATTCACCTCATTCGATCCTCTCGAGTCATATTAAAGCAAGCATTACAATCTCGCCTAATCCTCTCATAGATTCACCACTTTCTTATTAATCATCTGTGTCCTGGTTGACTTCATGTAACTCACTTTCTTTTTTGAACATGAATTGTCCCCAAGAAAACTGTGTGTTTTTCAAGTTTCTCCATATTATGCCAGCAAAATGAATGCAATGCTTATTTCTGAGCAATAGACCAGTGGGTAAGGCGCAGTGGAAAGAACCCGCCTGGTCAAAGGAATGTGAAGGCCTGGCTGTCCTACTACTGTCTAGCCGCAGGGCCCAGGGGACATTCCTGAATCGCAGCTTTTGTAAAATTTGCGAATGGATTAGATTAAAAGTTCCTCCTTACTGAGCAGTCTTATAGACATTATACATATATATATTTTAAAAAGTTAACACTCTCCAAGTATTATAAAAGACCCACCTGAGATCCTTCTCATAAACAAGAGATCCTTCTCATAAACAAGAATACCTGTTATGAATTTGATTATAATATATGTAATCCATGGTTCCTGGAAATATCTACTTTCACGGATCAGGGAAAGGACTTAAATTAGCCAAAGCATGAATTACCCTCAAATCATCAGGCTAACTTCTGATTATTTACTTCCTCAATTTTGTTCCACTTAACTTACTATGAAGTGAATTCGTATTCTGTGAGGGAGTATTAATCAGAAAAAATTTTTTCTGACAGTCTAATCTATTGGTAAACTACATGCTGATAATTGGTACATTATTGATATTTATTTGAAGTTTCATATATATTAGATGTTCTATTAAGTGATTTTTATATAATATTTTATTTGATTTTTAAATAACTCTTTGCAGGGAGAATCACTATTTTTTTTCCATCTCATAGAGGAATAAACTGAGGCTTAGAAGAGTTAAGAAATTTGTCCAAGTCACATGTCTACTAATGGCCTAGGATTCTAACACAGCCCCTGTCAACTCTGTCATGGATTTTCTCTTCATTGCTGCCCGGGTTTGATGCTGTCCTGAGGGATAGGCTATAATAAATCTGTATACCCAGACTGTGTACACAAGTGCTAACTTCCTACAACAATGCTCATCTCAGCGTCTGAATACTCAAGATGATTCCCTTTGAATCTTCACTATATTGTTGCCTATTTGAAAACAAGTGATTTGTTTTTATCTAATAAAGAAAATGCAGTCAGTTTAAAATATGGAAATAACAGTTAAAAAAATATAGCCAGCAATCTCACTACTCACTGTTGATATTTCAGTTCCTTTGTCCTCTGATCCTCATTATCGTCAATTTAATCTGTATTTTAAACATTTTTTTTTTAAAGAAGCAGTACCAAATCACATTCCCTATTTTTGGCCTACTTCTTTCCCTTCCATTTAGCAATGTACAAGCAGTTCCATGCTGTTTTAAATGACATGTTTCTTAAAACTGTGTTTGAGAGCTAAGTGTCAACTCCAGTGGAAGACTCGTATGATTGGAGTGGAGGCGGGAGAATGAGAGTTCTTTCCAGAGCAAAAAGCTGTGACAAAATCCATAATTTTGGTTTCTGCAGGTGTGATCTTTCCTGGGCATAAGCAATCCAGTAATTGGAAAGCAGCTTCCCAGGCCCCCAGCAGGGACTGGAGGTGATGGCAGTTTGTCACCAGCCCTGGAAAGACAGCTATTACACTGTGTCTCTAGGAGCTAAAAGAGCCACTTCAGGAAATTCCCCTCATTACTGCTCAGTTTTCTGCTTCCAAATTGCTCTCAGATTTGGGAGGAAGGCAGGGTGCACCTCAGTCTTTCATTACTGCAAAGATGGTCCGTGTTTGTCTGATTATGACATTAGATTTTATCACACTTATATTTAAGGAGCTGACATGTTTTTCTTTTGACTTGCAGTCACTCCACATTGGACTAGTTTCCCAGAGCTACAGTGTCAGATCGCCACAAACGAGAGGGCTTGTAACAGGCATGTGTTCTCTCACAGATCTAGAGCCCAGAGTTCAGAAACGAAGATGGTGACAGGGCCACATTCCCTCCACAGGTTTAAGCAGCGGATGGTTCCTCCTCTCTTCCAGCTTCTTCTGCCGCATTCTTTGTGGTGAACCATTCCACATTCTGCCTTGTCGTCATAATACAACCTAATCTTCTCTTCTTCTGTCTCTCTGAAGGAGACATCACCGAATTTAGCATCACTCCAATAATCCAAGGTAATACCCTCTTGGGATCCTTAATTTAATTACAGGTTTAAGAACTTTTTCCAAATAAAATCACAGTGCCAGG
>PVJO010015267.1:0-40000 GCA_004026905.1 Hystrix cristata | reverse complement strand
ACCTACTTTGAGAACCTGTATTCTAATAAGATCGAAAATACAGAAGAAATAGACAGATTCCTAGATACATATGAATTACCAAAACTGGATCAAGAATATATAAAAACTCTAAATAACCCAATATCATCCCCTGAAATTGAAGAAGTAATTAAAAACCTACCAACAAAGAAAAGCGCAGGTCCTGATGGATTCACTGCAGAAATCTACAAGAAATTCAGAGACGATTTAATGCCACTAATTCTGAAACTCTTTAACAAAATTGAAACAGAAGCAGTACTCCCAAATTCATTCCTGGAAGCAAGCATTACCCTGATACCAAAGCCAGAGAAGGATCCAACAAAAAAAGAGAACTACAGGCCAATCTCATTAATGAACATAGATGCAAAAATCCTCAATAAGACACTGGCAAACAGAATGCAACACATTAACAAGAAGATTGTGCACTATGACCAAGCAGGATTCATCCCAGGAATGCAGAGATGGTTCAACATATGCAAATCAATAAATGTGATACACCATATTAACAGAGCCAAGGACAAAAACCATATGATCATCTCAATAGATGCAGAAAAGGCATTTGAAAAGGTCCAACACCGATTTATGATAAAAGCCCTGCAGAAAATTGGAATGGACGGTCTTTATGTCAACCTGATAAAAGCCATCTATAACAAACCAACAGCCAACATCATACTAAATAGTCAAAAACTAAAAGCTTTCACTCTAAAATACAGAAAAAGACAAGGATGTCCGCTCCCACCACTCTTATTCAATACTGTTCTGGAAACATTAGCCAGAGCAATTAGACAAGAGAAAGAAATAAAAGGAATAGGATAGGAAAAGAAGAAGTTAAATTATCATTATTTGCAGATGACATGATACTCTATATAGAGGACCCCAAAAACTCCACCAAAAGACTTCTAAATTTAATAACCAAATTCAGCAGCATAGCTGGATACAAAGTCAACACTCAGAAGTCAATAGCATTCCTGTACACAAACAACAGACCCACCAAGAGAGAAATTAGGGAAACAACACCTTTCACAATAGCATCCACAAAAATGAAGTACCGAGGAATCAATCTGACGAAGGAAGTAAAAGATCTATACAATGAAAACTACAGTACCTTGAAAGAGGAGCTTGAAGAAGATATCAGAAAATGGAAAGATATCCCTTGCTCCTAGGTTGGAAGAACTAATATAGTGAAAATGGCCATACTCCCAAAACTGCTATACAGATGTAATGCAATCCCAATTAAATTACCCACAGCATACCTCACAGAATTAGAGAAGACAACCCTAAAATTCATTTGGAACCAAAAGAAGCCTAGAATAGCAAAAGCAATTCTGGGCAACAAAAGCAAAGCAGGGGCCATCACAATCCCTGACCTAAAACTATACTACAAAGCTACTGTAATAAAAACAGCATGGTACTGGCACAAAAACACACACCTGGATCAATGGAACAGATTAGAAGATGAAGAAACAGGTCCAAACACTCTCAGTCACCTTATGTTTGACAAAGGGGCCAAAGAACCTCACTGGAAGAAAGGCCATCTCTTTAATAAACAGTGCTGGAAAAACTGGCTTTACACATGCTGAAGGTTAAAACTGGACCCGTATCTTTCCCCTAAAATCAAAGTGGATCAAAGATCTAAATATTAAAACAGAAACACTAAATCTATCGGAAGATAGAATAAGTCTAACTCTTGAAGACATAGGTGTAGGCAAAGACTTTATAAACAAATCTCCAGTTGCCAAGGAAATATCACAAAAAATCAACAACTGGGACCTGATCTTGTTAAAAAGCTTTTGCACAGCAAAAGAAACTACCAACGGAGTGAAGAGACAACCCATAGAGTGGGCAAAAATTTTTACCAGCTATTCTTCTGACAAAGGACTAACATCTCGAATATATAAAGAACTCAAAAAAATTAGACCCCCAAATTTAAAGACCCAATCCAAAAGTGGGCAGCAGAAATGAATAGACACTTCTCAGATGAAGAAGTAGAAACAGCAGGTAGACGTATGAAAAAATGGTCAACATCACTGATCAATCAAGAGGTGCAAATTAAAACAACCCTGAGATTCTACCTCACTCCCCAAAGAATGGCTATTATCAAAAAATCAGCCAGTAACAAATGCTGGAGGCGCTGTGGAGAAAAAGGAACCCTTCTCCACTCTTGGTGGGATGTAGACTGGTGCAACCGCTATGGAAATCAGTGTGAAGATTCCTCAGGAAACTAGGACTAGAGATTCCATTTGACCCAGCTATTCTACTTCTTGGCATCTTCACAAAAGAATTAAAATCATTATACCGCAGGGATATATGAACACCCATGTTTATAGCAGCACAGTTTGTAATAGCTAAATCATGGAAGCAGCCCAAATGCCCATCAACAGCAGAATGGATTAAGAAAATGTGTTTTTTTTATACAATGGAGTACTACTCTGCCATAAAGAATGATAAGCTTGAGATATTCTTAGGTAAATGGATGCATCTTCAGACCATACTCTTAAGTAAAGTAAATCGGACACACATGTTTAAATAATGCATAGTTTCTCTGGTGTGAGAAACTGAAGTGTAAATAAAGACTAAAATGTATTATATTGGGAAAGGGAAGAAAATGTCTAAATGGGAAAGAGAGCAAGGGAGGGGGAAAGGAACAGAGGACAAGAGAAATAAGAAATGGAAGGAAAAAATGGAAACAAATCTTTTGTAAATAGGGAGGGAGGAGGGATGAGGGGAGGGGGATGGGAAAAAAGAAGTAACAAGATATATCATATAAAGGTACAAATCCCCTATGATGAATGCTACTACTATGTACCTCTAAAATGTACCATTAAAATAAAATTAAAAAAAGAAGAAATAAGAGAATGGTGGGCACTAAGGTAAATTGGAGAGAGCTAGCAAGTGTAGTAATAGGAGCAGCTGCATCTCAGCTCCAGCCAATTGTTGCCATTTGAAAATATGAACCTAGTGATGTTTGCGTGTTGTCAGATGTCCAAGTGTTTCAAAGGGAGATGAAAATCTAGAATTTCTGTGCCATTTCCAGATTCTCAAAACAATGTGGAAGGAAAATAGATTTTCTGCCCTCCAGCTGCTACTCCCCCCAAATCAGCACTCTAAGCTACCAATAACTTGCTTTAATCTTATTTAGTGCTCTGAGACCTTCAAAAAGGACATGGAAGGTTTTTCAACCCTAGCTTGGAATTTTCCTGAAACAGTTTTTCCCCTTTCATAACTGGAGCCTTATAGAATGGCCATTGAAAATGAGTCAAAAAAAGAGGGATACTGGACGATCAGAATCCTATTGACTGAGCCTCAGTAACATCTCCAGGGAATTTGGAGAGTAGTTTCTGAAGGTGACTTTTCTTTAATGTTTGACTGAAGCAGTCTGGCTCTGAGCTGGAGAAATGAACTGATCATTACTCTCATCAGATCTTTTTGGTGTTATAAGAACTTTAAAATGACCTAAGTGTCTCTTTAACTCTCACGCCATCCCTGACAGGTAGATACTATCTGCCGTCAATAAAATCTTGGTACACACTCACCTGGAATGGACCTTTTGGTTTTCTCAGTCAGCTTCCCCTCCCCCAGGCTCCAGTTGGGGGATGCGATCTGATCCAGAACAATAAGCCTGCACGTCTGCCACTTAAGGTTTTGGACTTCAGGGGTTTTTCTGTCAGCTGAAGCTCATCTGTAGATCCGGGTCAGGTAGCCCCAGCCTGGTGTGAAACCATGATTATGTAAATGGGAGGAGATGACCATGCCACCATTTTGGTGTGCCAGGTACTATGCTAACTGTTTTGTATGCATTTTCTTGTTTAATCCTCAGGATAATATTCCTAGGGAGTGGGCATTGCTATTACCACCTCGTAGATGAGTAAACTGGGATGTATATATAATAAAGAATAAATCACTTGTCTAAGACAGGTAGTTGATACGTGTGAGCAAAGGAATCGCTGTGTTATAATGCTGAATTAGATACAGAGGCTGTGGCTCCAGACAGACGAGTTCTGAGACTAGCTGCTGACCAGTTACTTGACTTCTTTGATTCTCTGTTGCTTTCATTATGGGGCCTAGTAAGTACTTGGCACACGGGTTTATAATAATGTAAATAAAATGTGTATGACTTGGGAAATAGTGCACTTAGGTAGAGGAAATACACATTTTTGTTTTTCCCCCTAAAATCAAGCCAAACTGGATTCAGCCCATACCTTGGTGACAGCAAAAAATTTATTGCCTAGTAATTGTTGGGATTCCCTTCTCCTTTGTCCCTGATTTGCAGAGATATTAAACCTACTGTTTTGAGGAAACGTAAGTTAATATCACTTTTTTGAAGGATGGAAACGTACACTGGAGTATACTATCACCAAAAATTCATATAACTCATAAAAATGTGAAGCTACTTCTAGCTTCTGTAAAGTGCCTGCAGCTTTTAAAGGAGAGATTTGAGTTTACACTTGTGAATCTGTGTGAAAAAAGTCCTTTTACTCCACTGTAATTTTCGTAACATTAGTTGCAGCTTCCATGTGAGGGATGGTTAAGAGCTGGCATTTCCATGACTACTTATTTTTTGGCAACTCGGATGCTTTATATTAACCCATTTGCTGGGGAAAATGCAGTGATTTCTCATCACGAACAGTCCCTAGTGGACAGTTGCATTTTCCTCCGTTTCTATCAGCGTTTAGCTTCCTCTTCTCTCTTATGAGCTCATCTTGCTTTCGTGTTGCTGTTAAGTTGCTCTGCTTCTAAAGCATCTAAATATATATATAAGGATGTGTATTTTCCTGCCTTTTCAATCCGAAGGGTTGGTCTTGATTCACTCTCACAATTAGTGTAACATCGCATATTCATTTGACCCTGATCACTTGGTTTGGCTTTGCAAGACTCCCAAATACCTCGGGGTGTTTAGTACACTGATTGTGCCCACTGTGTGTCCTCATGTTCCGTTGTCTCCAGGGTACGACAGCCCAGACACCCAGGAGCTACATGGCAAGAGCTATTCTCCAGCCTGATTCATCCACTTATTGAACTCCCTGGATTTCACTTCTTAGATTAGCCATGAACTATAAACACTGCTCTTTTAAGCTTGCTTTTGGCTACAATGTGGTTAAAACACAGTGTAAAATCAGCCAAAGCATCAGAGGAACTGGTACCTGCTATGTTAGTCTTTTTCTAAGAATAGTTCTAGGAATTAATACTCTAGATATGTATTACTTTTTGCTTTGTTTTGCTTTATTTTGATGGCAAACCAGAGAACTTGGTCGATACAAAATTATGCTTACTCTTCATTATCAAGATTTAGAGAAGTTTGTGCCACAATAATGCCATGTCTGTTAGCATGTGTGTGGGTGCTGTTCTTCATATCGGTGACCTACTGGTTCTCAGTGCTTTTATTTAAATACCTTTGCTTTTAAAAACAACATGGTAAGGATTTGAAGATTCTGTTTACCTTAAACTACCTTGATTTAGATCTAGAAGGAGCAAAAAAATAAAATTGTATGCTCAATCTCCTGCTTCTGTGTCAATTAATATAAACAAATCAAGGACTTGTTTCCAATGTGAATATAGTTTTGTTAAATAATGAAACTCTTAAGAATAAACTGCCCTTCATTTTTGGATATAAAATAGGTAGTAGAATGTATCGAGGATATATAATTTCTAATGTGTCACCAATTTATTCTTAATGAAGAACATTTAGATTTAGACTTTATTAATTTAATGGCATAACCAAGATTGAGGAGCTGGGGATGACCCTACCTTCACAAGGTCTTATGCTTATAAACTGAGCTTAAAAAGAAATGCCAAATTTGTAAAAGCATGAAAAGAAGATGTTAGGTTTCTACTAAAAAACATTGTAACTTCTTATTTGTATGTTCACTCTAAAAAGCAGGCTTTATATTTTAGAAAGCATCACTGTCCCAAACTTTGGTTGGTATCAGACTCACAGCACCTATTTGCTTATACTTTACCCCACTAACAGCACACACACACACACACACACACACACACACACACGCACACACACACGGGCATGCACGCAGTGTCCAGAAAATTCACAATATATTGTAAGATAGGTCATCACATTTCACTCTAACCTTAAAGTTTTCCAAAGCAGCAGACATACTTTTGGAAAAAACTGAATCAGTTTTTGTATAAGTTGCATGTTTCCAAATCACCTTTTCTCTTTGTGTAGAAGTACTGTAGATATTGGAAAATTGTCAGCAAAATTTCCCCGAAGCTAAACAATTGAAGTTAAAACCCCACGGCCTTCAATTTGTTCAGATTCCTTGTCTCCTAGAGTTAAACTGAACGGGGAGAAGTATTCAGTGAAATGTCTACTCAGTGATTCCATCAATTTAAGAGCAGGATCAAACAAGCGAATGAATCATGCAATAAGCCTCGTACACCGGAAAATGGGTCATCATTCTGTGAACAGTAAGACAGCTGAAGCCAAACCAGGTTTAGGTGGTTGAAAATGTCCTTTAAGTAGATTCTTTTAACTTGTTCTTGAAAAAAAAAATGTCACTGACAACTATTTGTCTTCTCAAAGACACTACTTTCAAATACCTTATCCTGCAAGCTGAAGAATATATTTAATTCCAGAGAAAAGCCTTTCAGCACCCTGAGAAATCCTTTTTGTTCAAAACTAATCAATTTTTGCTTTGTGCACAAAAGTAAAATACTTTGTCAAACTCTCTGTAGAAATCCTTTTAGCTATCTTAAAAAATACATTTGGTGCAGCCCTGGCTGATTTCTGTTATATGGGCAAAAATTTACTTTGTCAAATTATATTCTTCAGAAAGCCTTTCAACTGACTTAAAAATCCATTTTGTGCAAAACAATGACCATGCATCAGCTCAGAGTGATTGCACAGTAGTTACTTAGCCTGGCAAATGGCAGCAAAATGTCAGCTGAAATGAAAGACACACAGCCCAGGGCTTATCAGGGAAAGTGCAGATGACTCATGTAACAGCATAAATAAATACCACGGACTTTGTGTTGAGGCAGGTTTCACAGCAGAGGTTCCTCTACCAACTATAGTATGTTTCAAAGCAGCAGCAGCCGGGGCCTCACCTGGTGACAGTGACTTGTGCTGAGGCAAGGCACGGTGTTTTTAATACTCCTATTTCAAGGTCACTGGTGCTATGTTTGTGGGTGAACAAGAAAAAAAATCCTCTGCCCAATGACAGAGTGGAACTAAGAGTAACATCCGTGTAATGACAGTCATGAGGGGAATGAAATTTCTCACTCTGATACCCAGAATAGCGGCCTGTTCTTCGGCACTCGTATCTTATCTTCTTGTTGGCTGGCTCAGGTAGAAGGAGTTACATGGAAAAAGGGATTAGAAATGTAGAAAGGAAGGTAAAAGTGGAGATGAAGACCCTGGTTTTGGTTCATAAAATATTGGTTTCTAAGTGAACGACGGTGCCACCAGTCAGCTATCAAGACCAATTGAAAAGGGCACCGTATGCACAACCCCTTGCTTGACTGCAGGATCTTCTGTCACTACGTGGAAAGCAGGCTTTAATTTTTCCTTTTGTATACAGGCCACCAGAGTGACATAGCTGGCCATGATTAGGGATAACTTGGTCTGCTTTGTGACTTGATGGGTTCAAGGCTTTTTTTTTTTTTTTTTTTTTTTTTTTTTTTTTTTTTTTTTTTTTTTGTGGTGCCGGGGATTGAACTCAGGGCCTTGTGCTTGCAAGGCAAGCACTCTAATCACTGAGCTAAATCCCCGGCCCCAAGGGTTCAAGGCATTTTTGCCTTCATGAACCACATTCTCTCTTAAAAAACATATTAAATTTACATTTTACACCTGCATTGATATAAAGGTGAATACATTAACACTTTGGGACCTAAAAGTTCTTCTTTTTCTGGTTTTAAAGTAAGTTAAGACATTTTCACAGGCTATAAGACTGTTGTGGGCCCTTGCGCTGTCCTTCGTGTGCCCCACAGGGAACCTGGTGCAGGATCGGGACGAGACACTCGATGCTAGCACTGCCATTGAGTTGCCTGGCTGGGTGGAAAGAAATGCTCCTGGATACCAGTTTTCTCACTGAAAGGGCACATTTTCTCACTAAAATACAGGGCACTGTGTAGTACGATGCAGAACACATGTGGTCCTTGCTGCAAATAAGAACTAAAGAGCAAGATGTCTACAGAGAAGCTGGCGGAGTACAGTCTTTTCTATATGGACCATGACATCTTCTGGAAGTTCTGAAGCAGAATCATCCATCTTTAAAGCTGATTCAGTTTGTGGCAATCATATCACTCACACACACACACACACACACACACACACACACACACACACACACTCAATCTGCTATGATTTTAGATGGGCAACATAGACAGGCCCTAAACAAATTGACCGAGGGCTCAGAATTCATCTGCAGACAATCTTCTAACTCTGTCTGTATCCTCTATGCCCATTTACTTGATTTTTCTTTAAAGCCTGTCTAATGCAGCTGGAGACTTCCTTTCACTCCCCTACAGACCAGGAAGCCCTACTGTAGAGTCGCAAGGGGTCTGCTCTTCTGGGATCAAACTCCAGGGCTGTGTGTTTCACTTTCCTTCTCTGTGTCTCTTAAAACTTTCTGTCTGTAGTTTTGATGTCTTCACACAGCATAGAACTATAAATGATGAGTTTCGATGGATTTGAGAATATTCTCATTTTGTTTTTCTCAGCTCTGGCTGTACATCAATATTACTAAAAAGGAGAAAAAAAATCAAACGGGTAGTTTACTCTTCTAAACTAACTAAATTTGGATCTCTGGAGAAGGTAGCTGGGCATTTGTGCTTTTATAATACCCAGGTATTGGCATTTGAATTGATAACCTGTTTACTCTTCCAAATGATGCCTGAATCACTTTTACAGCATTTCAGATATCACTTTACTCTGCTTTTGGGAGAAAGACATACGCAATGGATAAACATTAAAAAAGATTGTCTTTATGGGAGATAATCATGTCGTGAAATATAATCTGGCTTTTTGTCTGGAACTATGGGGTGTATTTTTACTAAATTTAAGTTATATTAGGATGGTCAATTGAAGTACAGCCTATGCAGCATTGCACAGTTTATTTCAGGAGCTTCTAGACCTACCTAAAATAGATAGGTACATTTTCAACATGGCTAACCTGAGACACACAGTGAGAAACCTATGTCTCTCCTAGAAAGAACCTGGAATATGTATTAAGATAATATGGGCAGAGAAGGCTGAACGTGAATGTAAATATGAGTCTTAGAAGCCAGGAGGGAGAAACCCTGAAAGGCAGTCATAGATTTGTAACTGAGCTGCTTCTCACAAGAAAAATGGTATGTAGTTTTTGCTTCATGTATAGTGGTAGATGCTCAAGAAATATGTACAGTAGATGCTTAATAAATTCTTACTACTTGGATAAATCTTTTGCTGTTTTTGCTTTGTTGTGGGGTGCTAGGATTTGAGCCCAGGGCCTTGCTCAGGGTAGACAAGTGCTCTACCACTAAGCTACAGATCTAACCCTTTAAAAATTTTTTATTTTGAGACATTTTGAGTCTTATTTTGAGTCTTTAAATTGCCCAGGCTTGCTTTGAACTTGTGATCCTCCTGCCTCAACCTCCTGAGTAGCTGGGATTACAGGTGTGCACCACTATACCTGCCATAAATAATCATCAATTTTGATTTGCTCCCAAAGAGAGAATTTACAACTTTGTCTGTAAATTTTATAGTCCTAATCTTAAAAATGAATATAAAAACCTAAGGTTTTTCTTTCTTGTAATTTCTTCTGGACACTCCCTACAGGAACATTTGAATTTAAGGCATTTCAAAGAACCTCTTATCTTACCTAGAATTTACCACTCAACTGAAGATCATTATTGCCATATTCTTCAACATTCTCTTAGACTTAGCCATCAAAAGAGTTTTACTGGTGTAAAACATTTTAAACACCACTTAAAATGCCCCAGTTATTTGCAGAGGCTCAGTACCCCGAGGACAGCCTTTGATTGGAGCTGGGATCATGGTGAAGAATGTATGAAGTGGAGTCCGTATCCAAGGAGCGCTGGACTTCCATCTATCTTGTATGACTCCAAGAGAAGAGAGCAGGAATTTAGAACCTAATTTATCAAGTTAGTATTCCTAGAGTAGCTCACTTTACAACCCTGTGTCCTAGGTCAAGGTCTCACATTCTTAGCCCTGTTGTCCAGGATACCCTTGTAAGGGCCAACATCGCTTCTGGTGTAGTTATTCTTAATAACTACAATCTCTCAGGAAAATTCATTGACCTCAATATAGCCCTGGACTTTTCTTTCTCCACCCTTCTGCTGTCCCTATTGCATCTCAGTAGGGACACCCCATTGTATCTTTCATTTCTCACTTAAACAATAGCTTTTCTTTTGCAGGTCCCTCACAATTATAAAACTGGCTGCAGTCACCCAAACACCTTAGATTCTCACAATTGTTTGCTTATATGTAGAATATGTTTTATTTTTATTTTTATTTTTTTGTGCTGGGATTGAACTCAGGGGCTTGCACTTGCTAGGCAAGCACTCTAACCACTGAGCTAAATCCCCAGCCTAGAATATGTTTTAAAAGCCCATTATACTTATTTATGCCCAAATCATTTTCAAGTTTAAAAATTTTCTCTGCTTAACTTCAGATGTCTATGTACAGGATATTATGTATAGTCAGATAGTTAACACAAGACAGGATCATGTATTTATAACACAAAACCTTATAGTATAAGTGAATCATATGCTTGCTCTTAGAGTGCAATTTCTTTTTCTTATCAGTCTCTGTGGTCTATATTTTCCTTTTGCCCTTAAAAGAGAAAGAACATATTTTGGTTAGCAAGAAAGATTTTATAAACCTTGTGTATTCCTGAAGGTGGTTTGGAATATGGTATTAAGTATCTCAATTTTGCTGGGCTCTACCAGAAATAAATCACACCTTTAGTCATGGTCTGTGTCTCTACAACGGTGTTATATATTTAAGTGAAAGTGAATTTGATTTATTTTTCCTGTGTCCACTCAAATTATTCCATCCTATTAGTATTTATGCCAGCTGGGTTGGAGAGTGCTTTATACCTGGAGCTCACACGCTTTTCAAACTCCAATTTTATTGTGAGTCTGTTAAAAGGTCACTTTAACCTCTACAGAATGAAGAGCATAAAGACTTGGAGCTTTTCTGTCACTTTCCCGATACACGTCAGTAAACATTCAGCTGGGTTTGTGCTGTAATAAGTTTGTGAAAGAAAAGCTGTCTAGATACAAAGAGTGACATGATGAATAATCAAAATAATTCTGAGCTTCAAGTCTAATCCTATAGGAAGTGTTATGATGGAGTGTCCTGTGCAAAAATCACAAGATAATTTCTGTGTAGAAGACAATTTATGCTGAATTTGCTTCCTTCCCCTTGATACTGGGCTGAGTAATGTCCTCTAGCTCTGGGTAACCTCGAGTTACAGCCAAACATTGATTATTTGTCAGATAATGCTATCAGACTTACAAAGACATCCACAATGCTCCTGCAAGGAAATAAATGACTCTAGCACCCTTGTTGGAAAAGAGAGAGAGAAAGCACAATAAGATGCACTATGATAAGCACTCCGAATTCACAACAGGGTGAACACGGATTATGTTTTCATAAACTCCAAGTTCATTGCCAAGATGATTAAAACGCATTTTCTTTGCATAACAAGACATCATTTTGCATTTCACAGAGTGGGGACAATCGGAACTTGAAATCTGTTGAGTGGTTCCCTGTGCCAAATGCTTTGGTTATGTTAGTAGCACATTCTGTTGTCTCAGCAACCAGGCAAGGTAGATATTATCCCGTAATGCAGGTGGAAAAAATGAGACCCAGAGAAGCTGAACGACCTGCTTTATAGCCTCTAGAAAGAAGTGTGTCACCTGAAAAATTGATGATTAGTTACGGTTGTATGCTTCAAAGAAAATATTCCTGGTGTGTGTTCTTTTGATGCCAACTAGAATGAAATCCTAAGAGTCCTAAGAGATTTTTTTTCTTTTCCTTTTTTTTTTTTTGGTCTGTGGAAGATACGGAGACACGTAAGATTTTGGGAAATTGGTCTCTATAACATAAAGATTTCCACAGTTCTAGGCATTTAGCTCTTGGTTTCTCAGGTCATCTACATGAACCTCTGGGATAGTTTCCTCTCCTTGCTCTTGACAGCAAAGCACATGGGGTTGTCCTTTGTTTTTTCGGGTTCTCCCTTTATTTTATGGGACTTATTGCCGCATGATACATCTCAGTCATGAGGATTTTCCCTGTCACTGGTCATGGGCTGAAGGTGCAAGACTAAGAAAGCATGCAGTGCTTTATACAAAGTAAAGGAAAAAAGGAAGAGAAAGGCTTGGTAAACATGAACAATGAATAAATAACAAGCAGGGGTGCCTGTTTATGGTAAAACCATTTCTCTCTTTAAAAGGTATAGGATTTTCACCTGTAGGAAGCAAAGTAAAGCGAGCATCTCAGCCTCACCTTACACCAGTGTGAGAGCAGCATGGGGACACTCGCTTCCCTCCAAGCATTCACCGGCTGCCTTTTTGGCTGTGCACTGCGTGTTCCTTGCTCTAACAAGATTTACACAGTCCTAACTCACTTAGTAAATGCTTCAAAGGCGTTTTAAGGCAGAGATATTCAAAAGCAAAACACGCGTCTCAGCCACTGTATAGACCTACTGCATGGAGTTCCCTGTGCTGGAGTCGGGACTATTAAATGTCTCTAATTTTTCTAGCTCTGCCTTCTGCTCTAATCACTTGAATTCTTTTTATTGTATCCCCTTCCCCCAAACTGTACTTAAACAGCAATTTAAAAACAGTTCTACTGATCTAGATTTGAGAATTCACGGGTGTTGGATTTTTGAGCGTGGAGTGGGAGGAGCTGGGGAGCAGGGAGGAGGCAGAGAGTGCCCTGCGGATGTGGTCACAGAAGAAACCGGAAAGGTACGGCCGGCAAGCTGTGCAGACGTAAAGCAGAGGGTTAAATCTTGCCAGGGGCCCTGTAACATCTGCTTATAGGTGGCAGGAATTAATTCCTATGAGTAGCAATCAGTAAATAAGAAAGTGTGGAATGGAAAGGTAATGAAGCAAGCAAAAACACTTCTCTAAAGAAAAGCACTCACTCGCCAAGATCGCTGGCACTCTCAGCTATCATAATCAGAGCTTTAGAAAACCCTACACCCCGTCCTAGGTGATTTTCCATAGAGAAATACATGAAAGAATTAGTGTGAACAAAAAGGTTTTCAAAATACGGATTTGAAGAAAGGAGGTAGTAAAAAGAACGGGCCAAACAAAAAGGAGTTGTCTTTTTCTTAGCAGCTCACACTCCCACACTTCTGGCTTGCACTGGTGTTATGAGAAATGTTTTCTAGAGATGAAATATCATGTAGACAGCAGAAAGGGAAAGGCCTAGGACATGGACGATTCATGTACAGTTAGCTCTACAACATCATTAGGCAGGAGAACCAGGGCCAGTGCAGCTAAAAGCTAGAGACGAACTAACCAGCACTGTATCTCCTGTTGCCAAGGACTACATGGTGAACTCCACAGTGACCCAAATTTCTTACAGAATAGTGCTCATTGTCACTCTGTCAAGCACTCTGCTGTAATTACAGCACATTAGGCAGAAGAGCCAATCTCAAGGGGAAATATCTAGTCTGTTAATCAAGTAGCAGAAAAGTCAGGGTGCATAAAAACCACCCTATGAAATATATACATATATATGATAATATACTATATATATGCCATCTGTGCACATGCATCTATATCTAACAGCAGGCTTAATTTTGCCCAGAAAACACTTTTATTATAAAATTAGTTCTGTCATATATATATTATGTATGTATGTATATTCCATCTCTATACATATATTCCATCTCTCTATACATATATTCCATAGCTCTATCTATCTATCATCTATCTATCTGTCTGATCTGTGCATTTCTATTTGACAATAGTCTAATTTTGCCAAGACAACGTTTTTCTTATATACAGGCATCATGAGTGTACAGTGCCCTCACTTTATCTTTTCTCTACCAAGATCCAATTTCTTCTAGTAGTCTCAGTCTTCAAGAATTTAGAAACTCAGGAAAATTATATAAAGTAAATTAAGCCCTTGGAAGCATAATTTATATGTGCTATTTTTGCCCCTTTTTATCTTTCTTAAGAAGTATTCCTTTATTTTCATTACCTATGTTTTTTAATAACCATTTTAAACAATCTGGTACCTCAAATGCCATCATTCCAAGGAGTGTATGTTATATTTAGTGGAAACAGGAAAGCTTGTGCTATACGCACACTGAATCTGATAAGTCATTGATTAGTTGTAATGGGTGGGAGGAAAGCTTGTCTAAACACAGAGTTAGAAGAGAATATTAACATGTTTTATGGGAGAACGAAGCAGTTGCTTTACACAATTTTATGAAATACCTTGTGAGAAATATAAAAGTATTATGAACTTAAACAACAAATTGAATCAATATGGCTAAGAAAGTGTATCAAGAAAGTATTAGTGAAAAGGAAAGAAAATACAAAGCAGCTCTAAGGAGAAAAGTGAAAAATGGAAGAAAAATAGGGGTTATGTCCGCCCACACCAGCCACTGTGAAATAGTTTGTTTTTTGTAGTTGTTGTTTGTGTTTAAATAATCTGTGACTTACAGAGTCATTTAAGATGTTGAAACTATTTTATGCGAGTAATCATAGTCTAGAAGAGAACATTTCAGTTATTTTCAAGTTACAGCTGTAGTAATTATCCTGATCATAACATTTTAGAATTTATCATTGATATCTTTTTTATGGAAAAGGCTCTCACTGTCATGACAAGCTGGTTGAAATGTGCTTTATGTGAAAGACCCATATTTGCATCCCAAGAAGAACCCAGAATAAATAAGGAACAACCAGAGCGCCGTCTCCTCAGCATCTTCTATAGCGAACACCTATGTTCTCTGGTGAATACTCATTTTCTGACTCCGTGTGCTGCAGCACGGTAAGTCTGAGATATCTGGTTCACATTGTCATTCCCAGTGCCGGTATGTCCCTCACCCACACAGTCATGTAATGTACACTGTAAGTACCGATAAGCAGAAGCACGCAGGTCAGAGTATTTAAAGGCTTCATTTCCTATTACAATCAGACTTGTGTGTCTTCCAAAATGCACCTAAAGAGTTGGGACCTAATGCTTTCTTGAAATGTCAGTAATATGATTTTAAACCCTTAAGCACATGCACCTCTATCAATATGTCTCTACTCTAACATATGGATTTCTGCTTCTTGGACCTGCAATCAGAGGGAATTTACGCCTTCCAATTTGGTCAATTTTTACTGCCTATTGTGCATGTCTGATTTTGTGAGGCACTAAACAATATATTGACAAATTAGATCAGTGGAACACCATTTTAGTAGTAGAAAGATTGGTTCTTTCTATAATTTATAAGCTCACCTTTTCCCACTTTACCCTTTCTGGAGTATTAAATAAAGTCAGAGTGAGGTACATGGGAGAGCAGTGAAAGAAAATGAGATGTCAGAGAGGTGGACAAGTCAGGGTTGAGGAGAGAAACTAAAAAGCACAATAGATTTTTCAAAGTAAGATCTATGACAGAGTAAGGAAAGGTCTGGAGAGAGCATGAAATTAAATAAGATGGACTAAGAGAGATGAAGAGATCTGTGGGAAGGAAGCCGCAGACCTAGCAAGGGGGAGACATTTTTCTGATATCAGTGGAAGTGAGAACTGGAGACAGCGCTATTACAGTAGAAAGAGCAAGACAAATGAAGCAACAGAAAAAGACACATATATACAAGTCTGTGAATAGTCCCCCAAGAAAGATAGCAGAGTCAAAAAGAATTCACCAAAACATACAAGTGGGAGAGGATGTTATCAGTGTTTAGTGTTTACAGAGCACTCTCCATTCAGAAAGAGCTTTTATTTTATTTTTCTCAGTATAAACCATGAGAAATCAGTATTATTACTCATAGTTGAAGAATTTAGGCACAATAAAAAGTCAGTTATCCTAAAGCAAACATTAGAAGCCAGCGCCATAGTCAGAGACTGTCTATACAGTCAGTGTGATTTTGTTTCCTGTCTTTTATTTTGGTAAATGATGGATAGTCAATGGTTGGTCAGTTTTCAGAATGTTCTGTGTTTCCATCTTGTTCAAGAATAGTTGTTGTAAAGAATCAAAAACAATGTGTCTCTGTCCCCTGGCCCCCATGGCTCCTTGTTTAGCTAATGTCACTCTTTGTTTAGCTAATGTTGCTACGTGGTAGTTGCTGCTTATTTACACTTTGACTAAGAGTGACTAGATGACCTTTATTAGGAAGACCCCCAGGAGCTCAGCTCAGGAGTAATTCTGTTGGGGGTGGGTTGAGACCGGATGCCAGGATGGTTTGTAGTCAATTTAATTTTGACTAAGTGACTATTGCAAGGATCCTTCCAGAAATTCTAGTAACTAAAAGTATCCAAAAGATTTATCTTTGGGAATTGGCTACCAATGAGGAAGGCATCGCTGGGAATTATGGTCACGGAATTTACACCTAGGAGTAAAGGAGCGCTGCTTCTGTGATGAACTTTAGTGGAGATATTTTAAGACTAACAGCAAACTCATTATATAATGTATTTACTTGGTCTGTAAGCCAAAATACACGTAATTGGATTCAAATCTTTCTTGATATCCAAACCTCACCCACACCTGGGTGAACGTTAGATCTGCTTTCATCTCAGAAAGGTAGGTCTCTTAAACCTACGTGTCCCAAACCTGGTAGTCATCTTTGCTCTCTCATGAGTATCCAACTCTTGCATCAAATGTATTCTCTTTCACATATGTGAGATATTGCCAAATCACTCCCAAGTTTCAAAAATCTCAGATCATATTCTCTTTCTAAGCTCATTAAACTTCAGAATCTCACTGATTTGGCTTCTTCAGTGCCCCTATATTTTCCTATATTTTTTCCCTCTTACAGAAAAGTGTTCTAGCTGAGTCAAAATTAACAGCGTGGGTGTTATTAACTTTTGTTAGGTCAAAATTAACAGTGTGGGTCTTGCCACTGTTCTCACACACAGTCCCTTCTCATTCCACATCATATGACATATTCCATGTATCTTGTAAAAGGGCAGGTCAAGATTTTTAAAGCAGCCAAATATCCATATTATAATCCCTCTACTTCTAGGTCACATAATCAGGAATTTCAAATCCTGATTGGCTCCACCTTTCTAATATAGATTTTCACTCCATTTCTTTCCCTACCAGATACCCTCAGTCTCAGTGCTACCAAATTTAATAGGAAAAGAGTCCCTGAGATCACGCTGACTTTGGAGTCTTGCTGGTCTCCCTCATCCTCCATGTTTGTTTCCCTGACTCTTCAGTGCCCACACGAGTTTGTCCTCTGCGGGCTTCACAGCTTGCTCTTTCCCACTTGCGGAAATTTAATAGAGCTGCCAGAGACCAGTCAAATTCAGCCTCCTCTCCAGGCTTTCCCATGTTCCTTTCACGCTCTTCCTTCCAAAGTGGAGCTTATTCCCCTTTCTTTGCTGTGCAACAAACCATCCACAGCATAGACACCGGAGGTTTTAAGGTCTCCACAGAGACAGACTTAATACTTTGTAACAAAGTCCACAGGAATGTATTCAAACTGTGTTTGCGTACTTTTACTAATACTGTGAATTTTTCAGAGTAGATTTTTGGGACTGATGGAGGCTAAAGCAACTCCACAGAACATCTTGGTACCATAGTGTGACTCATATACAGAGGGTCTTTTTAGAACCTGGATAAGTTTTGCCTTTTTATCTCTCATTGAAGTTAACAGAAAATAATACCCAGTAAGTAAGTAGTAAGCATTTGTCGAAAATAGAAAATTTTGAGCAAATATTGAAAAATACTAATTTTCTAAAATATTAGCCCTTAAGGTAAGGCTTTAAATTCAATAAAGTTTTTGTCAGGTGAGTTTTAAAATGTTTTCTATTTTATTCTATATTTTAACTAAAATAATTATCTCTCTCTCTCTCTTTTTCTCTCTCTCCCACCTTTTCTGTCTCTGATAAAAACTGACCCTTAATATAAATTTTTAGGCAGAACTAAAAATTTCAGAACCATATTTTATTACATGAGTAGACGGCGACACAGTTGTACGGTGAATTTTTTTCTATTGTAACTCACTCCAAAGTAAAGAGGGGTACAGACATAACCATGAACGTATTTTAACACTGGTTTAATCAATTGTTTCATTTAATTTTGGTATTATTTTTACAGGCTATTTGTAAACGAATCCAAGGGGTCGTAATATAGAATCCTTCAAGTGTTTATTATCTTTGCTCCTCAATCTTTAGCTTGGATTTTAGTATTCAAATAATATTCCCAAGTCAAAATTTAGCATCATAGACTCCCGTGTAAGTATTCATGAAAAATTATTTCTATAAATATCATCTCTTACCCATTGGAAAATTTAGGAATTTCCAGAACTTTAATATGTAGAAAAATTTTTCTGACCATTTTTTTGTCACAGAAGATATAAAGTCTAGAGCCATATGTGAATATTACTAAAAGCTGCTAACAGAACAGAATTAGGAAATGAGGGCTTTCGTATCAAAAGAAAATGCATTTTCTGTGAATCGTCTGTCCAGCCAAATTGTCAGATAGAGTCTTCCTCCTGCAGCTGATGTAAGGAATTGCCATTTCTTACACCAGTTTAGGAAATGAATGAAGTATGTGAAGGCAAAATTGAATGTGCAGTTAGAAAATCCAGCTGAGTTCTGGCTGCAGACGAGGTGTGCCTCTCTCCTGCCTGAGTCTTCAGGGTATAATCAGAGGATCTGCTGGTTGTAAAATGTCAGGTTCTTGCTTCTGTTTTTCACTCATCTCAACCACTAGGTATATTCTTAGCCCAGCTATAACTTAACTAGAGCAAAAAAGCATACTGCAAGTCTTTGGAGAAATAATTTGACTTGGCTCTCACTGGTTGTTATTCCTATGTTATTTGATGCCCGGTACTGACCTTTAAACTCTTCAATTGCAAATAGATTTATCCAGAGAGCCACATTGCATCCCTTCTCACCCCAGTTCCGTCCATTGTTTTCTTGTGCCTGGGTTCCCAAGTCTCTCATCTTGCTGTGGTTTCATGTCTAAATTCCTTCCTGTATTTCTATCTTTGTCCCAATATTTCACCAGATGTCTTGGCCTCCTTTTAGGATCCTACTTTGTATTTGTCATTTTTATTCCTGGACACTGGAGCCTTTGAACATAATCCAGTAGCCCCATCGGTGTATTTCATGTCACTTAGTTTTATTTTTCATTGTATTAGGCATTGAATGATAATGCTTGTTTACTTAACTTGTTTTAGCACTGTCCTTCTCCAATGAAAATCTAAGTACCATACAAGTGTGGTAATATTGTTATCTTATTTCCAAAGCCTAGAATAATATGGCCTAGTAATTATTTAGTGAATGAATAAATCCTGTGATACAAAAACAGCCAAGCGCCTCACTGCTTTTTTGCCTAGTATTTGAGAACTGACTTTCTAGATACCTTAGGACACTCCGTTACTTCACAGACTCGTGGTACCAGCAGCTGCATGGACATGCCTGGAGAGGGAGGTATCTGGGATGCCCAGCTCAGCGCTCTCAGCCTGAACCTCAGGCACCTAGGTAGATCTTATGCCAAGTTTGTTTGTAATAGGAAACATCTAGCTCAGGGTTATCCATTCAGTGACTTTGAGGCCATCACCTTCCCTCTGATTCCCAGAAGTGAAATGGCTGATTACTCAGCACTCTCCCATTGAGCCAAGCTCAGCTTCACATTCACAGTACTCCAGTTAGTCAATACCAACTGATCTGAAGTGCCCTCTTTGTTACACCACAGCTAATAGAACTTTTCCCTTCATGCACAAAGCCATTAAGGCTGATCACCTGGCATCTACTTGAGCAACATAGAGTATATCACTTTACTCTTAGCATTTTGAATAATACTGAATTTTAAAGTTCTGCTAAAGTGAAACCCAACTCTGTCCATCCTTACAAGACACCTGATTTTGTTCACTGGATGGGCAAAGAATAGAAAAAAATTCATAATTTGTCAAATGTTCTTTTTAATATCAAGAGACTTAAAAAATAAGAACTAACACTTACTACTTACTTGTTATATGACAGTCATTGTCATAAAAACTTGGGAATATCTCATTTAACTCCCGGAACAATACCATTATTCCTATTCTGCTGATTTAAAAAAGTGAGATACAAGATGGTCTTGTTATTACTTACACTTTTTCTGTCCTTGATCCATCGTGCCATCCCTATCATGAGCTTTCTCACTCTGTATGGTTACTGGTATTCATATGTCTTCCTTGTGTTAGACTGCAACTCTTCCAGTGGTACTAAATGACATCATTATCCGAATGCCTAGCCTAGTATCTAGTACACATGTTCAGCTCTCCAAAGGTTTGCTATTTAGTGAAAGGATGTAACAACACTTTGAGAAGACAATTTCAGCTCAGTTTTGCTCAGGACACAGTTGTTAATTGAACTAAATTATTCTAGTTTAGATGAATATGAGTCTAAGGTGTGGAAAAAACATGCAGATGTGATATTGGCCAAACAATCTGAAAAGTTATACATAAAAGTCATAAAATTTAAAAATAGAAACATGGGACATCCTAAGTGAATTAAAAAAAATAAAACATTTCAGACTAGTGAACTGACACAGAGTTCAAAAATATTTTAGAACATTTTCAGATAATTTTTGAATTCTCAACAGTTTTTGGCCATTGTTAGAAACCAATGTTAGCTACCAACTACAACTTAGGCCAAATTAAGGTTATTTTCTCTTTGGACGGTAGTAGAAGGGGTTGCCACAATACTAAATTAGAAGAAATACTTATATACAATAAATATAACTTTACTTAGCCAAGCATTCTATCGTTTCCTACGTTATTTTTGTAGAGAAAGTTGTTCGTTAGGTGGTAGTACATTCTAAGAGGTTTCTACTTTATAGTTATGTCCAAAAGGGGCTGGCTAATGATGTTTTGGGAAGTCTCAGATGTGACTCAGTAGAAAAAAATATCTGTATTTCCTAGAAGACATGAATTTTGTTATTTACAAATCATCTGACGACAAATGTGCCATTTAACCTGTTTGGGTCTCAGTCTTGAACCTGCCTCTGAGGATTTTGCAAGACTAAATGAAACTCTTTGCCAAACTACAACACATAACACAAGATTAATAGTGAGGTTGTCCATTAGGAAAGGATATAGATCAGTGTCTTTGGCTTTGAACTCTCCTACACAATATTCTCTATCTAAGTATAGGGGACACATATGTCCTTTACCCGAAGATGATTTTATCAGGAAACAACCCATCAAACAATGAATAAAGCTGAGACCAAAAATTACTTCAATATATAAACTATTTGAAGAAACAAGATAAAATGTAATAGAAATACATATTGTATCTTTCATTTAAATAAAAATATGAATTGTGCAAACATAAAACAAAATACACCTGGTTTAGCAACAATTCTTTGAGAGTCATCAAGTATTAGAGATTAGAGTAGAATATGACCATGAATAACAATATCGTTGAGATTTCTATTGACATTTTTGTTTACATCTCCCCTCTTGCTGATGATAAGTTCCCAAAGGGCTGAGACTTCCTTTTCCTACTCCTATGAATATCATCGCATCTATAGGTACTTAATGTTTTGAGTTAGTAAATTCTTATAAATCCCAAAGGCCCCAGTCATCCAGTTTCTGTAGCAAGTTACATTAAAGTGTCAAAGAACAGCCAAAAAACATAATTTAAATGCACTTTACATATACTTTTTATGTCTTAAATTACACTTTAGGGGGCCTATTTATGACACATGGGGTTAATTGTTTTAAAATGTCATTACTCTTCTCCCCATTTCTTATGTAACCCAAAACAGGTATTCACTAAATTCTTTGAAACCCTCTTTCCAGTGCTAAGGAACTTATTTTTTTTTACCTAATTCTGCCAATATGTTTTCATTTTTCTGTAATAGTATTTTTGTCTATCAATCTTAAGGGGCATAGGGAAGCAGAAATATTGAGTTATATTAGTATTTTCTTAGGGAATTACTGGAAAAACAATGTCTGCTTAATGAATTAAATAGTGTGCCTCATTTGCGAATGAACAAAGCCTAATGCCATGAGAATTACTGTGGGAATATTACTGTGCAGGAGAATATCTACATCAGAGGACAGTATAGCTCCACTGTCCTATACTGAGCATCACATTTGGTGTAAATAATTGGGTTCTGAGTGCCAAACTTACAAATAATGTTGACAGTCAAGTGAATAGGTAAAACATGGTATACAGCAGTATGAGTAAACTGATGCTCTGCCCCGTGAGGAATGAAGATAATGAGCTTGGAGAAGAAAAGGTGAAACAAGATCCTGCAATACTCTTTAGGGCAGAATAAACTTTGCACTGAAGCTGATAAATGGGACATGTAGGAAAGCTCTAAGAAAGCTACCCTGAGAGAAATAAGGGCTACTCCACGAGAAGGGGCTTTGTACACTGTCAACATGCCTCTCTCTCCTGGTTGGACAATTGGAAGTTTGAATATGGAAATTATGACTTTGTTTGCAAGATCACCATGAATTTTTTTAGATACAAGGAACATGAGAAAAAAGTGCTTCAAAGACCTCTAAGCAGCAAGATATATCGTGTACAGGTAGAAATCCCCTATGATGAATGTTATCAGTACGTACATCTGTAATGTACCATTAAAATAAAATTAAAAAAAAAAAAAGACCTCTAGGTTCACGTCACAATGCTGTGCATTTCTAAGCCCCGAACAGCTTGGACCAGGTCATTTTCAGGTATGACTGGCACCTGAGACAAAAGATCCTGAAAGTACCTTCACCAGTCTGCAAAACGTGGTCTCACTTGCTTTCTTAAAATCTCAGTAAGAGTTTTATTTTTTTCGCGCTGAAGTTTCTATACTGTTAAAATGCAAATATATTTTCAAAAAAACTCCATCAAGCTATTATAAAGCATTTTTGCCTTCTTTTAACATGAGTCTGATCCATATTTGAAAGGGAAGAATATGAAGGGTCTAAGCTCTTCAGGATGAAAAAAGACTGACAATAAGTGAGGGTGACTGGAACTTGGGAGCCATACGGAACAATCCACCAATCCTTAACCCTTGAATTTAGGACCATACTGTACACAGGGCCTGTATATTAGGTAACTGAGGTTTGGGCTTCCTAGAGTGTATTTCAAAGGGACACTATTCCTGCAATGTTCTCCTTGGAGAAGAGCCAAATATGTTTGGGCAACATGGATTTCAAGGATATGGACAACCTGAAACTGATTTAAGTCAGTATTTCCTGGATTAATCATCATGGTAGGAAAAGTGAGTGGTTGGCTAACACTGACATTGTGCGCATTTCAAGTTCCTTGAAACACACTGTGGGAAACACTGCTTATTCAGCTTAATAAAAATACAAATCAGCTGGAGGGCTCCAGCTAACAGTTACCACATTACGTCTGTATGGAAAAAAGTAAGTTTCTGTGGAAAACCCTTGTTTGTGGGACTCTTTGTTCACTGTAATTTGGCCAATCCTTGTCTAATGACCTTCCACAGCAGAACTGTAAAGAACTGAAAGACACATCTCTTTACATTGACATCTTATTTATTTTAATATATGCCAGTTGTTGCTCCACTTTTTATGTATTCTGATTGTTATCCTTTTGAACTTTTGCCCTAAGGCAATTTAATCATGATTGGTTACATTGTATAAATCCAATAAACAAATCTTGGTCAAGGTCCCCTGGAGGTATTATCCTGACATTTCTCTGGTGTGTTTACAGAGTCCTTTTAACCAGTCTTAGAAGTATGGCCTTTGCCATGTGTGCTTCTATTCAGAGAAACCCAACTGCTTTATAGAAAAAGCATCTTAGATCACTTAAAGGCCCTTCGTTCCTAAAAAGAACACGTTATTTTACTGATTGTAAGTCTCTAATTTTCTTCATACTTACACCTTATAAACAATCTCCACACGGGCATAGCCACAAAGGGTCAGTTGCTACAAGCATACCCAGCCCTTACATGGAAATAGAATTAACAAACTTCATTTTTATGGCCGTTTTTCTTAGAAATGGTTTCTAGGGTTCTTACATTGTCTAGGTGCAGCTTAGTCTACAAGGATATTTTCTCCTACCTTTAAACAATTTCTTTTATTTAGAAAGTCAAGATGCCTTTTTTCTCCTTTCAGTTAAAGCTTCTTCTAACCAAATGATAAGTTCTGCTCAAAACTGGTCTTCAACAATAAATATGCAAAGTAGATGACAACAGAGTTATTAATGTATCACCCTAGAGAAATATAAAAGCACAGTTTGGGAGCTATATCTAAGATGTGAGTCTTTTCCTTCTTTGCCATGAATTGTAAATGTAGGTGGGAGATTTTATAATATTAATTAAGAAACTTGAGGAAATTATCATTTTAATAGCCCTTATCTTCCTTTTGAAAGGGAGAAAAATGAGCCACTTATGTGAACATAATTTCAATTCTCCAAGCTGTTTAGATAGTTATTTTCATGTGGAATATTTACATCAGCTTGTAAACTGATATACAAGAATTTAAGTTAAAATGTTTCCACTCCATATACTAACATTTAGCTCTGGTATTCATCCAAGAATTGGGCCCCTCACAATTATAGCATCTGTTTTTGTTTGGTTAATTTTATAATCTCAGATGTTTCCATAAATCTTGAATTAAAAAGAAAACTGCTGGGACCAATTTCTGTGGGTAAGTTACATGTTATAGTATACTTTCCTCTCTCTCTCTCTCTCTCTCTCTCTCTCTCTCTCTCTCTCTCTCTCTGGCTTGTTATTACAGATATCACATTTCAGCAAATGCTTCCATTCTTTAAAAACAAAGTTATACTACACAGAAAATGACCCATTTCATCTTGTTTCAGTTTGATTATATTTGGAATTAAAGCCATTTGCACTGTTGAGAAGATGGGAACAAATGAGTTGGTTACTCTTAGTTCTACCATAAAATTTTCTACAGAGTTCACAGCTGTTTCTAGTACCTTAATTTCCAGTTGAAATTAGTTCAATGCACACTGAGCCCAAAGTACACATTTTTGTAGTGAAAAACAGAGTCAGTGAACAGGATGGCCCCAGATACAGAAATATTTTCTGTTTGTTTTTTTTTTTCCTTTATAGGCATCTCAAAAGAAATCGTAAAAATGAAAATGTGAAAAACCATAAAAAGGCTGAAAATGATGCCTTTCTTTGGTCACTGGTCAGATTCTGACATAGAGAGTGATTAAGAATGGTAGAATTTCTACAGATTCCTGGGCCAATAGCAAAATAACAGAGTTCTTTTTATTCTCTGATTGATTCAGGGAGAATTAAGCAGGCATAAATTTTTCAAGCTCTAAGATTACAGCAGAAATCTAGGAGTCTAAAACACACAGGAAGTACATTGTTCCAAAGTTCCATCGGATTTTCACTTGTAGGGTACAATTTACAAGACAGCACTTTGAGCTTTTAAGAGCTTAAATATTTATTTGATCAATGTCAGAGTATTAAAAAAATCTCATTACTACTGAAAATAATGGAATCAGGAATAAAACTAGGCATCATCTTCAACTACTGTTCTTTTATTCTCTAGATAAATCTTCTTTGAATTTTGCTCATTTCTGGGTGAAAGATTTGGGGACCACACAAGAGCACTGATATTTTAAATTGAGTCCTAGCTAAAAAGACTGCTAGGAAAAAAAATAAAACAAAAAAAAAATAAAAAGCTTGCTAGGTCTGTCTACAGATCATAATGACTTTTTTTTAAGGCTATGAATTTATTTGTCTAATTTTCCTTTAGAAGACAATTGAACTTTCTCAAAATGGTTCCAGTTCTTTTATAAAAATTAATCAATGGCATTCATTTAAGCCTAACTTCTGAATTTTCAATTTTGGAACTAATGTTATATACTTTGGAGAATACAATTTCTTCTTTATTCAGAAATGTCATATAATTTAATTCATAACTATAGCTCTGAGGGATGTCCTTAAAATAATAAGCTACCCTTTGATCCTTCTTCTACAAGTTATTTGAATTTATGTTATTTTAGATAAGAACTTGTTATTTTAGTTAGAGAAATGTTTGCAGTTAGTGTTGCTTATTAGACAAAGTGGAGAAAGATATAAAATATACCACAAGAGAAAGCAGAAAGTCTGAAGACTTGACCCTGTAAGGAAGGGAAGGGGCAGTATGATGCATATAGTGCCCTCAGACGTCAGTGTGAATATTAAAATGAACAATATTGATGTTGAAGGAATACAGTGAAGGTGGGGAGACTCGAGTGTTGCTAGCAACTATGTAACTACATATATAGTCATGCCTACCACAGTGTCAGATAAATATACAAATGAATAGGTCACTTTTAGCTGTAGTGTAAAGATTTCTACAGTGTTCATGGTACAGACATATAGATACATCAAATTGAAAACGGTTTTCAACTATGGCATAAATAAGGACAAAATCTTCTACAAAAATTTAAATCCTTCTTTATCGAGACTTGTGTGAGTTGGATATGATTAAGTAGAAAAGAATGCCAAAGTAAGTAAGATTCTTTACTTTGTCTTCATAGTGTGCCCATTTAAGACTATTTAGAAATGAACATATGCTTACATTCAGGAGGAGGAACTATAGAGAAGTTAAAAAATATCAATAATATTCCAATTGATACTTATATTTTATCTAATATAAAATCTTGTAGTATAAAAGCCCTTATCCAGTGTCAAGAAATAATCTATTATTAATAAATTAGAAATTCCCAGGGTACCTTTCGTTTTTCCCCCTGAAGGACATCAAAGAAATTTAGTTTTATTTAAATACATAATATTATTTATTTTGTTAAAATAAAACATATCAGTATTTCCTTTAACACTCTTACATTTAAACTTTCTTTCCTTTAAAACTTTCTTACATTTTAAAATTTAACTTTCGGTTCCTACCACACAAAAACTTATAAAACACAACTTAGAAATTGTGGTATTTTGAAACTTTTTATAATTTGCTTTTTTATCATATAAAAATATATTCATGTGTTGCTTAGTGACAAAGATGTATTCTGAGAAGTGGGTCTTTATCTGTGTTTGTCATTGTGTGAATGTCAGAGAGTCTACTTACACAAACTAGTGATCTCTAAAACATTACTAGGGGATATAATTTCATGTGAGTCCCAGACTATATGTAGATCATCACTGAGCATCATTATTCTGCACATAAATATATTTTATTTGAAATATGACAAATAGACCCAAAATGGTCTCTAATCTTAGTACCTTTAAAATTACTATTAATGTTTTATGTCTCTTCCAGGGTCGGTTCCCCAAACGCCAAGTCTGTAACAGGGAACCAGAGATGTGTGATTAATTGAGAGAATGCTTTCGGGTTGCAGCAGACGACAGGACAGGACAGGGGAAGGAGTTAGGTTAGATTGTAGAGTCTGCTGATGTTCCACTTTGTGGGTCTCAGGGGCATAGAAGGCACCAAAAACTGGTTCATAACTGGAGGCAATGGGGCACGGAGGCATGAGGAAGGCAGGCAAGCGCTCCACCACTGAACTAAATCCCCAACCCAAGGCAGTTCTTACTCAGCCTTCAGGGTAATTCTTCAGAGGAAAGGGACAGTGCTCACAGCAGCCAGGCACTGGTCCAGTAAGGGCAACAGAGAGGATGGAAATCTTATATAGTAGTTATTTTAATAAATGCAGAAAAGGCATATGATAGGGCAATATCCCTTAATGAGGTATGGGAGCATCATACCTCAACACAAGTGAATCTCTGTATGACAAACACACAGCCAAATCATATGGAATGAGGAAAAGCGGAAAACATTTTCTCTGAGATGTAGAACAAGACAAGGGTTTCCACTCTCTCTCTCTTATGTAATATAGTCCTAGAAATTTTAGCCAGAGCAATTAGGCAAGAGAAAGCTGTAAGAGGCATACAAATAGGAAAGAAAAACACCAAACTATCCTTGTATGCAGATGATATGATTCTATATTTAAAAATATCTAAATACTCCCCCCGAAGCCTATTAGAATAGATGAACAAATTCAGTAATATTACAGTCCACAAAATCAACATACAAAAACTAATCACATAATAATGATATTGCTGAGAAAGAAGTCATATCCATAATATAGATAAGAAACAATCCTATCCACAAGAGCTACAAAATAAACTACTTTGGATTCAATTTACCCAAGAAAGTGAAAGACCTTTTAAATGAAAATTATAAAACACTGATGGAAAAATTTGAAGAAGACACACACACACACACACACACACACACACACACACAGGAAAGACTGTGTATGGATTGGAAGAATTAATGTTGTTAAAATGTCTGTACTACTCAATGTGATTTACACATTCAGTGCACAATCCTCATTAAAATACCAATGGCATTCTTCCCAGGACTACAAAACATCTTAAAGTTCTTAGAGATGCACAAAAGAACCCAAGTGGCCAAACCAATCTTGATTTAAAAATCATCAGCAACACAATATCTGATTTCAAAACCTACTACATAGCAACAGTTACAAAAATAACATGATCCTAGCATAAAACAGACACAGAGACCAATGGAACAGGATAGAGACCCCAGAAATAAACCCTTGTATCTACAGCCAACTGATTCTCAAAGAAGGTTCCAAAAATATACATTGTGGAAAAGACAGTCTCTTTGTTGTTGTTGTTGTTGCTGCTGCTGCTTGAATGGAAGACTATATCTTTATCCAAATATTTCTTGCCTCATAAGATGCAGGCACTGATCTACTGTAATTTTTGATGTATTTTCATGTGCTGTACTTAAGTACCCTTCCTGTTCTCAAATTAAAAATGTCTAGATTGCTCCTTCTGAAACAGTTATTTTTCTAACTAGTTTTGCATTCTCAGTATTGGTCAAAATTGCAAAATATACTACTAATATATTGCATTTTAATACAGATATTTGAATCGAGGAATAAATTAAGTTAGATTTATTTCTGCTTTAATTATGAAGAACATAAAGACTCCTATTTTGGAGAAATTGGATAAAGAAATTTTGATCACTGCTATAGTTTGGATCTGGAATGTCCCCCATGGGCCCTCTGTATTAATCAGTTTTGTGTTGCTGAGATGCAATAACTGATGCCCAAAAATTAAAGGAAGAGAGTTTAATCTGGGTCATGGTTTCTGAGGACTCAGTCCATAGTCAACTGGCTCCAAGGCAGAAATTTCAAGGCAGAAAGTCATGACAGAATAAAGCTGCTTATTTCCTCCTGGCTGGGATGCAGAGCATGGGAACAATACCAGAGAAGAAAGAGCCAGAGACTACATATCGTACCTAAGATTATGCTTCAAAGACCCACCTGGAAGTGTGCCTTACTAATAGCCTCAGCAGTTCCCAAGACAATCAACCTGAAACAATTGAGTTTGATCACCACATCCGTGTGGTAAAGATCTGATCCATCCCTTGGTGCTATTCAGAAGGGGTGAAACATTTGAGAGATGGGGCCAGTTGCAAAGTCTTCGGATCACTGAAGGCATGTCTGGAAAGGGATTCAGGGATCCCAACCTCTTCCTCACTATCTCTTGCTCTCTGGCCTTGAGGTTTTGCTCCATCACACACTCTTACCTTGATGGACTGCTTTGCCGCAGGCCCAAAGGCAATGGGATCAAGAGTTCACTGTGGGCCAAAATAAACTTTTTCTCCTAATAAGTTGTCTTAGTATGTATTTGCTACGGTGGTAGAAAGATGACTAGCCCAACTAGTGGAATCTGTTCCCCATAAAAATTCATTTTTTAAACTCTATTTACATGTCTTGAAACTAATTTTAGTTTTCTTTTTTTTTGTCTAGCAAATTAAAAAAAAATCACATGTCCCAGAAATATTATGTCTGTGGTATCAAAAATCACCAGAATTCGAACATAATTAAAAGTTCTCAAAATTTCCTTTGGTGTCTAGTTCATGTTTGAAACAACTAAATCACATACATTTTCAGTTTTTATGTAAATTTGGAAAGTTTTTTAACCTTCTGCACATTTTTTCTAATTTTACACAATCAGCAAAAAATTATTGAGCAACTATGTGTTCATTATTGAATCCAAAATTGCAGGAAATAGAAAAATATTCATAGTTCTTGATCTCAAGGAATTAAAAATCTAGGTGTGGGGAAGTTAAATAATAATAATACCAGAGCCAATAATCACATAAAGTTGAGGTGGCAAGACAAACTATTGTCAGTCAAATGACTTACAAGGTAACACTTTATACACTTTCATGGGATACCATGTAAACCAGCATGATTTCGAATAATCTCACAAAACAGTGAAAGTTGAACTACTTTTGAAAAATATAGAGAGTATGGGAGAGTACAGAAGAGAGGAAGAACTTCAGAAATAGCAGAAGAGTGTGAATGAAGGTCGAGAGTAGAAAATTCAAGCAGAGAGTTGAGCAAGTTTTCTAGTAAATAGATATGATTTATTAAATGAAATCCGGAAGGAAGGAAGGAAGGAGGAAGGAAGGAAGGAGAAAAGGAAGGAAGGAAGGAAGGAAGGAAGGAAGGAAGGAAGGAGGGAAGAGAGGAAGAGCAGTAGAGGGGAGGAGAAAGGGAGAGGGGAGGGAAGAGATAGGAAAGGAAAGGAAGAAGGAAGCATTATTAGTATTATTCTCAAAGAATGCTAGACTACATCCTATTTGGAGTTCTCTTCTCAACTGCAGACATCCGGTAGAGAGACGGTGTTCTGGCAAAAGTGCTTCCTCCTTTGGCACATGTCCAGGAGTCAGTGGCACTACTGTCTCTCTTGTATTTTTATAGACTCAGATCCTTCTTCCCTCACTAAAAGTAAGTGAAAAGCACTTTTAAAAGATAATAGTATTGCATTTCTTAGGTTAAAAGAAATGCTACTTGAGTTTCATTAGAAGCCTACTTACTTTAGTACCTTAAATAAGATTATTCATAGATAATTTATATAATTATACTGGTGAATTTATACAAATGACAAGCACTTCCACATACACAGTTAAATATATTTACACAATTGAAAGGTTACTCACATTGTCTGAATGCTTTAATAAGTCCTGGTCAGCTGTTCGCAAAGTGCACTGTTACAAATGAGAAAAAATGGTACACTTGTTGTGAAACAGTGATTATTTATTTGTGTTGAGACCAAGTAATGATCCAGAGGGCAGAGCCAAGAGCTCAGGGCACAAGCCAAGAGCTAGGAGCACATTTTGGATCAAGAAACTATTCTCGAAAGGCAGAGTGGTCCCTAATCAAAGAACATCTCCAGTTTCCAGAGTAGGAGACCTTGAAAATATGTCTGACCAGATTTCAGAATGGCTGTGGAGAGTGGCTCTGTGTACCTTGCATCTTCCCAGGAATGCCTGTCACGGTTGTCCTTACCTGTCTCACCAGTGCGTTTTGCTTGTATACGAGGGGTGAGTTGGGGTAAGTGACAAGAGGAGTTGCAGCTGAGTGCCTGCAGCTGGGTGGCTGAACCTGTTGCATGGCTGCATCTGGACCAGATTTAGGGTGAAATCCTCACTTTAAGCTAATACCGTACTTGAATGACACGTTGGGAGTCTCAGGAAGGAGATATTTCACATGTATGAGGGACTTGTACTGTGGCAGAGGCTAAAATGTAGTTGGTCGTATTTAAAGATGATTCCAATAATCCTATCATTTCTCTACTTGCATGACTCCTCCATCAAGCAGTGCTGCTCATTTCTTCTTGAATCTGAGCTTTTCTTGTGACTTATTTTGACAGAAAAAATGCACTGTGGAATTGGTACTGTGTCGTTTCAGAAGCTGGACATAAGAGGCCCGGAAGCTTCTGTGTTTGTTCACTTGGTACACTTTTGCTGTTGTTGAAGGAACCTTAGCCTACGCTACTAGATTATAAGACCTGATGTAAGAACAAGAGCCAGCCGTCCTCAGCATCTTAGCTAACCTAGCCTCATATTGATGTATCAAATGAGTAATGAAAGAATCATTCAGATGTGAAAAAACAAAAAGTCCTTATTGTTTCAGGTCTTTAAAGTTTTGGAATAGTCACCTCTCACCTGAGTAACTGGAGACACTAAACTAAACCCCAACTAGATTTCAGACATTTCTAGGCAGGTCAAGGAACTGGTAGAATATGCCTGACAGGATGTCACTTGAAAACATCACAGCTTGGCAATGCAGTACACTGGTGGGGCCACTGCTTGGCCATGTGTGGCTGACTGTGAGCTGCAGCTCACTGTTTCTGCCCGGCATCTCCAGAGAGTATCATGTGGCACATCACTGGCTTGGTAAAGATGAAAATCCAAAATTAGGAGTGTTTTCTGTCCTTAACTATGTGCTGAATGTGTGTTTTTACACTATCGTGAAGTTAAAAAATTGTGAGTTGAACCATTGTAAATTAGAGACCATCTTTTTACACACATGTGTGCATTCATCTACACATATAAATTCATGCTTTGAAATAGTCTTACTTGTTTTCACAAATTTGAAGAAAAAAACACACTTAAAAATTATTATTGGGATAGAAATGACTACTTCACATTAAAAAAAATGCATATCTCTCATAAAAACTGTAATATATGTTAACCCAGTATATTAAAAATACTTTGCTTATACTTAGGCACTCATTTCTTAAATATGATTCTTGACAAAATATTCCTCACATATAGTGCAGGTTCAGGGCCGGGGATTTAGCTCAGTGATTAGAGTGCTTGCCTTGCAAGCACAAGGCCCTGAGTTCGATCGCTAGCACCACAAAAAAAAAACCCCAAAAAACCAAAAAACAAAAAAAATAGTGTAGGTTCTTTAGGTATCGTCATTACTGATATAAATGTTGTCTAGCAAAAAGGTTATGCATCGAGAGTTTCCACTGAAATAAGCTGTCATCAGCACATTTCCTTGTGAAATAATATTCATTAAAAATAGGATATTCTCTTAGCTAAAGTGACAGTTCATCACCTTACCAATTTTCCATACTAATATACACTTTGCAATATGGTCCTAACAAGGCAGAAGGTAACATTTCAGTTATCTACTACAGTGTCAAAATGGAGAGTAGCTACATAGTAGTCCATTCAAAGAACAGATGCCAATTAAATGGATTCTCTCTACAGTCAGTGCTCCGGTATCTGCAAAGATGTGATCTCGGGGTTGGGGATTTAGCTTAAGCAGTAGAGTGCTTTCCTAACAAGTGCAAGACCCTGAGTTTGATCCCTAGCACCAAAAAACAAAAAACAAAACAAAACAAACAAACAAACAAAAGATGTGACCTCTACCCTTGTTATCCAGTATTAGGCACTAATGTTCTACCACATTCACATTTCTCTCTCTGCTTTTTCAGTTTTAGCCCAAGCATATGGTCATAACTACTGCAAGAAGTGGCACTGGGATTACCAACTGAGGGGGCATTGGGACACAGCATCTAGCCAGACCGCAGAAATGGGGAAAAGAAAGCAAACAAGAATACAAGAATATGAACCTTGCCACTGGCTAGCTGCCTGACATTATGCAGCTAACTAACTTCTCCAAACCTCAACTTCTTTTCATTAAAATAGAGAAATTAATTCAATTTCATTACTAGTGTATGAGGATTAAAGGCTGTTGTTTGTAAAGGGTTTAGCCTAGAGCCTTAGACACAGCAGGAACTTAGTAAACGCCGGCTTTGTTCATGTGCCTCCCTTTAAAGGTATTATTCCATTGGTTTCTGGCTTTCATTATTTCTGCTGAGAAGTCAGTTCTCAGTCTTACTCTTGTTTCACTGAATGCTTTAGGAGGTTTTTGTCTTTGTTTTTCAACAACTGAACCAAACTTATCTACCTGTGTTTTTCTTTGCAGGCAGTTCATTGCATTAGCTGTATAGCTTATATATATTTGACATACACACATATACACATATATGGCTTAAAGTGTGTCATCTGCTTTGAAAATCTTAAGCTATAATCTTCTTAAAAATTACATCTATCCCATTCTTTCTCCTCTTTCTCTAAAACTTCAGTTATCCCTACATCAGACTTTATCACTGAGTTTAACATCATTTATCCCATTTCTATATGTTCTATTCGGTTTCTCATTCTATGTTTCAACTTGACTAAATCTCTCTTCAACTATATCTAATTTCATGGGAAACTCCTGTATTTCATTCTTTTTTATGCAATATTTCATTATAAAAATACTCCAACACAGAAGAGTTAAAGAATTTTACCTTAAACACCCATATATCTATCACCTATTTCACCATTAACATTGTATTATACTTGTACTATCACATATCTGTCTGTTCATTCATTAGTTCATCTTTTTGATATATTTCAAATTAAAATGTTTGCATTAGTATGCTTCATTCTAAATATTTTGGCATGCATATCAACTGGAGTTCTATATTTGTTTTACTCATTTTTTTGAGGTAGAATTCACATACACTAGAATACACAAATCTTCTTTAAAATTTTATTTTCATGGTACATTTTAGATATATATATAATGATAGCATTCCTCTTAGAGAATTTGTAACTGTACATGATCTATCTTGCTGCTAAATTTTGACAACAGCAAACACTGGGGTTTACATGTGTCTTTGGAGGGCCATTATTCAACTCGTAAATTATAGAATCCTTTAGATATAAAGCATTGTCATCACACACAAAGTTTCCTCAGCCCCCTTCCCAGTGAATTTCAACTCTCTAGCCACAAGTAACCAGTTGTCCAATTTTTTTCTACTATACATTAGTTTTGCCTGGTGTAGGCTTCTTATAATGTGAATTCTACTACATGTATTCTTTCATATGTTATTTTTCACTCAACATAATTTTTTTTCAAATTCATCTGTGATACTAAATGAATTAGTGATTGCATTAGTTTCTTAGAGGGTCCCAAAAATATACAAAAAAGGTAGGTTAAAACAATACCAATTTCTGTTTTGCCACTCTGGAGGCTAGAAGTCTGAGAGCATGGTGCTGGCAAGGTCCTACTCTCCCTCGTGGCTGGTGGGGAGAATCCTCCTTTGCATCTTCTAGATTCTGGTGTCTGTGGTTACCACTGCTCTCGGCATTTCTCAATCTGTAGATGTGTCACTGTAGTCACATGGCTGTCTTCTCCTTGTGTTATCTTTACATCACCAAATTTCCCCTTTTTATAATGACATGACTTCAGCCATAATACAGTAGGACCCTCCCTAATAATCTTATTTTGACTTGATTGCATTTGTAAATGACCATGTTTCAAAATAAGGTCACATGTTGGTCCTGGAGATTAAAACTTTAACATACCGCTTTTGGGGGACATGACTCAACCTGCAACAATAGTTCATTCCCTTTTATTGTTGGAGAGTATTCCATTGCATGAATATTTCAACCATTTATTTTTAATTTGCTCTGCTGATGTACAGCTAAACTGATTTTGTTTTTGAACCACTATGAAAAAATCTGCCACAAATACATGTGTACAAATCTTTTTGTAATTCCATAGCTTTCAGTTCTCTTGGTTAAGTACCTAGGAGTGGAATTTCTGGATCTTAGGAAAGTGTGTATTTAGTTTTGAAGGAATTGCCATATAATTTTCCAGAGGTGTTGTACCATTTTAATACCTGTTAACAATGTGCAGGAATTTGGGTTGCTCCATGTCATTGTCACAACATTGTCGGCTTAGTAAATGGGTTTAAA
Source organism: Hystrix cristata (assembly GCA_004026905.1). Lineage (NCBI taxonomy): Eukaryota > Metazoa > Chordata > Mammalia > Rodentia > Hystricidae > Hystrix > Hystrix cristata. Next base: position 4,318 of record PVJO010015267.1, on the reverse strand, counting down.
TTTAGCTATCTTGGTGGATTTCAAGTGGCCTTTGTCATATTCCTAATTTCAGTAATTATTATTTTTAATTTCCATTCTATTCTTTTGGTATAAATTCCAGTTTTGTGGTTGATTTTTTAATTTTATAATCTATTATTTTCATATATTAGTCAGCACTACTAGGAAGTCTATCTGAGGATCAATGTCTGGCATATTTGTGCTCTATTACTCTTGACTCTTTTTCTTTATTACTTTTTCATACACCTGGTAATTTTTTGTTGTTTTAGGGAAATTATGCATAAAATTACAGATTCTAGGAAATGTTACCTTCCCTTCAGAGGATTTCTTCAGCTCGTGGGCAGTGATTAGCACCCATGTGAATGACCTTAATCCAGAAGCACTGTGGTCACTTACAGCTGGGCCACAGCTTCGCTAAGTCTGCTCTATTTCCAGTCTGGCTTCATTCTTAGACTACCCCTTCTGGGTTCAGTGAAGATTGGAGGTTTTCAGTAGAAGCCCACATTTTGGTGGTCTTTTCACTCCAGTTTTTAATCTCCCCAGATTCATAAAATGGACAAAAATCCTGCTTAGATTCTTAACCTCTTGGCAGCTCCCATCTGTTCCTGCTTCTGTCTTTTAGCTTACATGCTTACCAATTGGCAAATGCCTCGTGGGAAGCAGTGTTCAGCATGCTGGGCTCAATTCTTTGAACTCTTCTTCTAGGATCTTGACTTCTCAGGTCCTGGCTGCTGTGGTGTCCTTGAACTTGAATTTCACTTTCCCAGGTCCATGAAAGTGCTGAAGTTCTTTAAATGATAATTAATTATTGAAACAAACCAATTACATTGGATTATGGGTTTATAGAATATATTGAATTGAAATATGTGATAAGAATAAAAACAATGGAGAAGATAAATGAAATTATACTGTTAAATAGTTTTTAGAGTGTTCTTAGTACAATCTTATTGAAGTAATACTGTGATAAGTATGTATATTGGAATCTTTAGTGCAACTACTAAATCATGTGAAACACACACACACACACACACACACACACAGAGGTATATGCACAAATACAAAAAAGAATTATTGCTAAAAAGTAAATAAAGTAAAAAAGTTAAATGACAAAAATATTCTACAAGTCCCAAAGGAGATAAGAATAGATGAAGTGTGGAAAAAAATAAATAGAACAAATAGAATAGGAATATCAAGATTGTAGAATTATAATAAAATGAACAAAGTCATAATTACACTAAATGTAAGTGGACTAAATGTAAGTGGACTCAATTCCCTTAAAAAGTGAATTGAGCCTGGAAAAAAAGGCAAGACCCATCTACATCTTGTTTATAAGAAACATTCTATAATATCTAAAAACACAAAGAATCAAATTTAAACAGTAGAAAAAACATATACCACACAAACATTAAGCATGAGTAAGTTGACCATAAAGTGAAATATTAATGTGTCTTACTGCATAGTAATTCCATTTCTATGTATTAAGCTAAAAGAAATAAAAAACATGCCCATAGCAAGATATATAGAAGAATATTCATGGCATTCTTTATTCAAAATAGCAAAATTTGAAAACAATCCAAAGATCTATTCTTAAAAAGTGGATAAAGAAATTATTGTAAATTTATGCCATTGAGTAATATTTTATTATTATTATTATTATTATTATTATTATTATTATTATTATTATTATTATTATTATTATTATTATTATTTGTGGTGCCGGGGATTGAACTCAGGCCCTTGTGCTTACAAGGCAAGCACTCTAATCACTGAGCTAAATCCCCAGCCCCCACGAGAAATATTTTAACAATAAAATTAATGAAATTTTGATTGATGAATGACTACAACATGCACAAATCTCAAAAATATTATTTGTTAGAAAGAAGCTAGATGCAAAATCATACTTATGTATGAGTTCATTTTTATAGGAGTCCCAAGAATAGGTGAATCTATTCCATGCTAATAGAAACCCTAAAATAGTTACCTTTGGAGAAAGACAAATTCACTGCAAATATTCTACATCTTAACTTGGGTAGTTGTTACATAGAGGTATACAACCACCAAAATCATGAAACTGAGCACTCAAAATATGTACATTTTATTTCATGTGAATTAGATCTCAATAAACATTTAAATGAAGTACAGCATCACTTTAAAACAAATATGGAATGAAATACTCATCAATATTATTCATTTTTTGCTTTATGATAGAAGGAAATAAGTTCATACAACTTGTTAAAAAAAAAAAAACTATTCCAAAGGTATAAATTAGAAGATAGTAAATTTCTTCTTGCCCTGATCTTGATGCTCGTGGAGCTATCGATGTTGAAATCCTATCTCATAGCATGTATCCAAAATACTGGAAACAGAGGGATGGAAAAGATTTGGACTTAGAGTAGAGGGTTTGTATTCTGAATCGTGCATCAGAATTATGCAAACATTAAATAGAGAGGCCGTGTACTTAGACCAAAATCACATGTATTCACAATTGTTTTATAATTTGTACTGAAAAAAAATTAACAAAAATATCCAGCCATCCACTTATGAAGAAAGCATTCTACCACTGAGCTAAATCCCCAACCCTGCCACCCAAAAATTTTAACACTATATAATAAATGTTTGCAAAGTTTTAAAGTAAAATTGGAAAAATTGCATGAATGGATAGGGATTCGCGGCAGAAAAATGGAAACTATAACAAAATAGAATGGATATCTGAGAAGTGAAATAAAAAATGTACTGGGGGCCACTGCAACAGATTAGACAATCAGAAGAGATTAGTGAGCTTGAAGATAAATCAACACGAACAAGCCAACCACGGACCAGAGGGAGAAAAAACATTGGAAAAGAATTGAGTTGTACTGACCATTTTAATTTGAGACAATATCAACACATCTAATTTCCATGGGTAAGAATCATAGGAAAAAGAAAGGAAAAAACTGTATTAGCAAAAAAATTTTGAAGATAAATGGCTAAAAATTTTCCAAATTAAAAAAAAAAGTTATGAAAGCTTAATTATTCATGGAGAATGAAAATTCAGTGAGACTAGCAAAGTACTATTTTCTTATCCAGGAAAGCAACTGGTCATTTGAGAGTTAGGATTTTTAAACAGTTCCACTGAAATATAACTGACAAAATCAACTGCACATATTTAAAGTACATAATTTGATAAGCTTTAATGAAAGAATATACTCCTAAATTCTCCTTATACCCATTTGTAATTCCTCCCAGTTACTCCCTCTTTCTGGTCCCTGGACAGCTAACGCTCTGTGCTCCATCACTAAAGATCAGTTTTCATTTTCTAGAGTTTTCTATAAATAGAATAACACAGTATGTACTTCTTTTCTGTTTGTTTTCTTTCACTCAGCATAAGTATTTGGAGTTCATCCACGCTGTAGCCCCTTCGTTCTTCCTTATTTCCAAGTAGTGTATTTTATTTTATTTTATTTTATTTTTTTATTTTAAACCAAGAACATGTATTGGTACATTTTACATACAATGGTCACATTCATCACATTTATTTTGTACTTGTACACGATGCATCTTGATCAAGTGATGTATTTTAATGAATTAATAAAACAGGTAAAAGTAAGGTGGTGAGCGAAGTCAGAGAAGTGATGGCTTCAAGCAGAAGGATGAGAAGTGTGGAAAAGACCATGAGGGAAACTCTGAGTGCATTTCACTGTGTGTAAGTTGTATCTCAGTAAAAAAAGAGGAAGGATGTGAAAAAAATCACCATGTTTACTGCCCCAATGCCAAACCCATTGGTTGATGTTGTCATGTGCTTGAATCAGTGATTTATTTTTCATATTTCTTTTTACCCAGAATTACAGTCTTTTGACGTCTTTTTAAGCATGTCCTATAATTTAACTGTTTTTCGAAGGCAAATTTATAGAAAGTTTATTTTATGACAGACTTTCTCAAAACATTCTTACTAAGTCATTACATATCCCAAATTATCTTCATGGAAATATGTGCCCCAAACTGACACTATACCTATACCATAATACTGCCCAATCTATTAGATAGACTGGAGTTGCTAATGTCAAAGATATATATATATACATTTTGTTTATTAAAAATATTGTATGCATCCTTCATATAATATAGAATTAAATGTTATTGTCAAAACAAAGAATATTCAAATAAATTTAAAACAGAAATGATTTCAATTAAACATTGTTATTGAATAATGGCATTAACTTAATTATTCAAACATTTATTGACTACTATAAGAGTAAGTGTAAGATTTTCTGTTTTCTTCATTCCTGGTCTTCTTCGGTATTTTCAGTAAAGTTAGGTTATACTGTATAGAAAAGTGATTACA
>PVJO010015266.1:0-45494 GCA_004026905.1 Hystrix cristata | reverse complement strand
TTTTTTTAAAAAAAGAGAGAGATAGTATTCAAAAGAGAGAACTAGATAGGGAAAAGGGGGATAAAGAAGAAGGTTAAAAGAAAAGTAAGATGAAAGGGGAAAAAATGGTAAAGTGTAACTACACTTGTTGCAAATAGGGAGGGGTGGGTGACTGTAAGAGAGGGGAGGGGAAGGGGGGGAAGGGGGGGAACCAAGATGTATCATGTACAGGTACAAAATAACCATGTTGATTATGATCATTATGTATACAATGTACCATTACATATTCTTGGTAAAAATAAAAAATTAAAAAAAAAAAAAAAAAAGAATGTCACGAGAACTAAGAGAATCCTGATAAAATCCTCACAGACAGCTGGTCCTAGCCCACCCTTGTGCCACTCTGTGGCTCCAAGCAGCCTTGGCAGTATCAGATTAAGGTGACTGAGAGGCCCAGGAGAGATCAAGTCCAATTCTATTTCCAGATGGGGGAAATGAGCCTGAGAAAGGAGAAGATCCAGCCTAGGTCCCAATAACAAAGCAGAGAAAGACAAAACACTAGAGTTTGAACACAGTGGCTCCTCCCACAGACAGGCGGAAGAATAACTGCACTCCTTGAAGACTCACACCAATGCTGAGGGCCCCAGACCTGCTTCTCCTACTAATCACCAACACTCTCTGATTACATCCCAGCCTCCCTCAAGGCTCCTCCTCTTCTGCCCATTTATCACATGGGAGTTCCCTCACTGGCTCTTTATTGGATCACTCATACTCACTTCTATGACCTTTGCAAACACCTCCACATAAAGGACCCCCCATCCCACTTTCACCTGGGCACTAACCATCACCTCCTACTGCCTGGGTGGGTGACTCCTCCCAAACTACACTGGACATCCACTATCACAAGGTCAAACTTACCATTGTATTTTTTACCCTCTCCTCAACCCCAAACCTGGGGTTCTAAATTTGCTATTCTCAATCTCTGTTAAAGGTACTTCTATCTACCTGGACATCTTCAACCCACAACACTCTAACCCAGTGTCTCCCAGCACTGGTCTAAAGAAAAGACCTTCATAGCAATCTACCTGGACTACTTCCATGACCTCTACCAGCTCTGCCTTTAGCCACATGATTTTCCTGAAAAACAAGATTGATAAATTTTTAAAGCCAAGCATAAAAATAACTAGAAAAAGAACTAAGTATTAGAAACTATTAATAAATCTTAACAAAAAGCCCTTCTTACATGAAATTAAAACTACAAACCACAAACAAAAATAGAGATTTAACCATATTCATGTATTTTATATTCCTTTGGTGCTTGGGACTGAACCCAGGACCTTGCACAGGTTATGCTAATGCTCTATCACTAAACTACATTCCCAGCCCCAACTGCATTCATTTAAAACCTACCAGGTGAAAAAGAAAACCAACCACACATAAAGAGACAACTGACACTTGGAAAAACTATCTGCCATATATGATAAGCATCAGATTACTATCTAGAAAAGGTTGGGCAAACTATGCTCACAGGCCCAATCCAGACAGCTGCCTATTTTTCTAAATAAAGTTTTATTGGAACACATACCTGTTAGTTTATGTATTGTCTACAACTCATTTTGCACCATCATGACAGAGTTTCATACTTGCCAAACACCACATGGCATATAAAAACTAAAATACTTGCTATCTCGCTTTTTATAGAAAAAGTTTGAAGCCCCCCTGACCCAAAACATATACAGAAGGCCCCAACAAATGGAAGGGGGTGGTTTTGAGTAACCCAACAGAAAAACAGGCAAACATACAATGTAAGTAATCCACAAAGAAAAACAAACAAATAAAAAACCTTCAATAAATATTATGGAGAGGCTTAACCTCATTGGTAGTGTTCGCTTCGGCAGCACATATATTAACCTCATCGGTAATTATTAAAGAATTAAATCACTTCATAATATCCAGTCCTGGAAATGTTATGACACAGCCTTTTCTGGAAGGCGATTTGGTAGTATCTCTAAAAAAAAATTTAGTGCATTTGATGTCAACTCAGCCATTCTATTTTTAGGTATCTGCTCCAGAGAAATACTTGCATTCGTGCTCACAAGCACACACCCAAAAGCATTTATAAAGCCGTTTGCCTGAAGCATTCACTATTTATAACAGCAGAACTCATCAGAAACCTCAATGTCCATCAGTGAGAGATGGATTATGTTAACAGTACATCCCTAAGGATCCAACATGCAAAATGACTGGTATATCTATATGTAATGTCATGAAAAGAACTCTATAATACTGTTAAGCAGGAGGGAAAAATTCTTGCACAGCAAACACATCCACAAAGTTCAGTTCTTAAAAGGTCTAAGTGTATATTTGGGTTTATACGTACACAGAGACGTGCACAGGAGGAATGAAAGAAAACGGCACCCTGTAAGCAAGGGGCCTGGGACGGTGGGACAGGATGACCAGTAACACTGGACTACAGCTAGGCATGGTGGTATATGCTTGTAATCCCAGCATGCGGGAGGCTGAGGCAGGAGGATAGCTGCAAGTTCAAGGCCAGCCTGGGCTACTTAGTGAGTTCGAGGCCAGATTGGACTACATGGGCGAGATCCTGTCTCAAAAACTGGACTACAGCTCATTATCTGTACCAAATCACTGTGAATTCCAGTGATGAGGAGAAGGCAAGAAACTCTTCTGCCCGAAGCCAGCGTTCCTGAGCATCTTCTGCAACATAACTATCTTTGACAATACTCTCCCTGTGATGTGCCCCTGGGATGTCCTTACAGACCCAGAATAGAGAAATAAATGTGGTTTAAGAATCCTGGCCGTCCTTGCACTTAAAAAGTTGCTCCCCTTCTCCAGGTTTCAATTTTCTCTCTGGTAAAAGGAAGTGGTTAGATTAGCTGATCTCCAAGTCCCTTCCAGGTCTGAGGCCACAATACAGGCCCTGGAAAAAGTTACTGTACCTCTCTTAGAGAAAAACAAACAAACAAAACCCACAGCTGAAGAAATAAAACCCAAATCAGAATGCTGGGAGGAATGTCCACTCCTGAGAAGACAACATCCCAAGAGCAAAGCCACAAAGCTGTCTCGCCCCTCTGGGTTCTGTGTCTGTGCCTATCGAAGAAGGGGTGGCCTTGATCACTGATGTATCTTCCAGCTTGGATGCTCTATGGACAGTCTAAAATAAGCTCAGGGCGGGGAGAGACAGCAGGAAGCAGTGGCTTGGGGGAGACTGATGGGAACCAATTGGCTGAGGTTTTCTAATGGAGACAGAAGGATGAGAGCAAGGGGTGGGGGGTGAGGGCCGGATGCAGAGAGCAGCAGCAAGGCTGCTGGCAACAGCCCTGAGTCTCGCTCCTCTCTATTCAAGAGCAGTTTCTTCCTGAAAGATCCCAGGAGGTAGAAAGCTAGGCTAATCTCTCCCAGCACAAATAACCCCACTCATTATTTCAAAAACTGCCGTTCCAGTTTTGCCCTGGAGGTCTCAGGCCTGTTGCAAAACCCACAATTCAACTTTGAATACAGTAAAAGACTACAGTATTTTATATTTGCCTCTCCCCTTGAATCCAATTAATAACCAAGAGTTTTTTTTAATAGTTTTGATTCATACGTGCAGATTCCACTGTAGTTTATCTAAGTTTAAAAATCAGAAAACCTGCCCCTATTCTGCATAAATACCTAATTTGCCAATTTTGGCAGTTGCTTAGAAGAACCAGGAAACTTACAAACCCCTCTTAAAACAGCCCTTCGCCAAGCCCAGAAACTTCTTAAATCTAAATTGACTATTCTGTGGGCTATTTTTTTTTTTTTTGGTTTGTTAAACTGTAAAGAAAAACTTTAATAAAATATAATTCCTTGGTTTTCACAACAGCTCTATGGGAGAAGTAAGCCTGGGATCACTATTACCAATTTACAAATAAGGAAATTAAAATATTCTGAGGTAAAAAAATGACTTGCTCAAGGTCACACCACTTAGAGGGACAGCCAAGACTAGAAGGAAAGAATTCTAGTCCTTCTCAACACATAAACTGCTTCCCAGAAAAAAAAGCATCCAGATGAGAGGAAAGATTTGAATTTTTCTTTCTTAAAAGCCCACCCCCTACCCTGAAGAACAGCTTATGAGTTCTGTCCTTCTTTCTCAAGCTGACCTGTCTCTAAGTCTCCTAGTGTCTTCATGATCTGTGACTTTGAGACCCTGAGAGTTTGATTAAGCATCTTGATCTTTCCTGTCTGTTGGAAACCTGACCTCAGAGAAAGGCACCATGTCCCAGGCCATAACCTCTACCCTGTCACTCTACTCTGGTCTGCCCTGTAAACAAGCCAAACCCCACTTGCATTTAAGTGGCATTAAAAACAGGCAGGCCAGGGCACTTCAAAGCAATGTTTCTAAGGGGTTTTTCTTGAGTTGTTCCGGTTTTTGTTTTTTTTTCTCCAAAAGGAGTGGTACAACTAGGTCACACTCAACTGGAATGTGAGGGGAGCTTCACTGGCCTGCATCATGCGGGAGTTGAGACAAAGCTCCGATGAGAATGGAGCGCGGAGAAGAGGGTGAGCAGAGTGCACAGGTACAACCCGAGGATCCGAAACACCAGGTGCTCAGAGAAGACTCAGAGAGCAACGAGCCCCTAAGGGGGGTGGGTATAAAGGCAGTGGGGCAGCAGTCAAACCTTGGGGACCTTTCCAACACAAATCACCCCTCTCCTAAATTACTCCACGGTGGGGACCCAGACTGTTTTTGACGTCTGTGACTCTCGGGCAGGTTCAGGAGCCACCAAACTAGTCCAAAGCCCTCAAATGTCAGTGGACCCAGAGGAACGAACCAACTTTCCCAGGACCCACAGGTCTCCTCACCTCCTGGCTCAGCAGCGACCACAGAACTGGGAGGGAAAGGGAGGGAAGGCACCCCCCACCTCTCCCCTCAGCAAAAGCCCTCTGGCTTACACTCGCGAGCAACACTCTCCAAACCTGGAGACCCTCCACCTCTCTCCAGTCTCTGATGGTGACAACGATCCAGAAGGGCAGGCTCCGTCCCACAAGACAAGGCAAGCCCTGAGCCACTCTGGTGGACAAGTCTAAATCTGGCCCTAAGACAGAGTCTGAGGGGGGTCCTGCTAAGCAATAAGCAACCCCCAGGGGCTTTGTTCCTAGTAAGAAAAACTAGGCATTTTTGAGTCACCCGAAAAGCATGAATCACACGACAGGGCTATGGGAACGGGAAAGGATGTTATTTTTCGGCATACTTGAGGATTTTCCCTTTGTCCCGGCTCTGTCAAGGCTCTTCCCGCCCCCCAGTCCCAGCCCCAGCCCCCGCCCCATCCCCCAGCACTCACGCACATTTTTTTCTGCTCCATTTTTATTTTCCCCGCGGCCTTCGCAGGCGCCACCGCCCCCGGCCCGCCTCGGGGAGCGTCTCCGCGCCAGACCGGGTCTCCTGGGCCGCGACCCCCGCGACGCCCGCCCTGGCCGCTCACCTGCGTCAGGTCCTCGTCGTTGAGCAGATGCGACTCGCGGGGCTTGAAGCAGTTCTGACACTTGCTCTTGTTGAAGATGTTGGCCTGGAATTTCCTGCACGGGTTCTCCTTGGCCGCCGACATGGTCGGGGGCGGCGGCGGCGCAGGCCCGGCCCGCGCGCTCCCGGCGGGCTAGGGCTCAGCGCGGCCGCCGCCGCATGCCTCGCCGGCCGCCGCAGGCCCGGCCCAGCCCGGCCTCTCCTGCGGGCCCGCCGCACGCCGCGCTGCCGCGCCCGGGCCTACAGCGCGCGCGCCGCCCCGCGCCCGCCCGCACCGCCGCCGCCCGGCCGCCGCGGGCCCATGGACGCGGCCTCGGCCCGCTGCCTCCCGCCGCGGCCGCCTCCCAGGCACGGTCGCCGCCGGCCCGCTCGTCGCGCCGCCGCCGCTGTCCTGGGCGCCCGCGGCCGCTGCAAATGGGAGCGGAGCGCTCGCGCACTCCGGGCGGGGCGGGGAGCAGCGGGCGGCAGGCGGGGCGGGCGCGCAGGGCGGGGCCGCGCCAGCGCGATCGACAGCCCCGCCGGCTAATGGTGGCAGTGCGCTGCCGCTAACAAAGAAACCCCTGAGCTAATGGCCGCCGGGGGCGGGGCTGAGGGTGGCCAAGCGCAAGGTAACTTGTGCAGGCGGAGGAAGGTGGGGGCGCCGGGATGGGACGGTCAGGTTTGGTGGACTGGCGCCGAGGCCAGCGGGCCTGACAGCTGCTGAAGCCGGGCGGGGGCCTTTGGGGCTGCAGAAGGAGGGCGGAGCCGACCTGAGGCGGGCGTTCCGCGAGCCCCTGGCTTCCACCGTGGCCTTTCTTTCTGCTCCCAGCCTGCGCACCCGGGCAGAACGGATCACTTTAGCACCTACTAGGTGCCAGGGCCAGTCGTCGTGGTCACATATAGCATTATTAATAATAAGGCCAAGTATTGTTCCAAGTGCTGCAAACGCTTTAGCGCATTAAAGTTTACAACCTCTCCATGATCATATTTTACATATGAGGAAACTGAGGCGTAGAGAAACTAAGCAATAGAAGGTAGTGTTTCCAGGGATGAACTAAGAAGTCAACAGCCTCAAAGAGCTGTCAGTTCTAAGAAATTAGTCAACGCTGACTCTGCCAGGTCCTTAAGTAGGTATTCCTTCCTTCGTTATGTGCTTGAGGCAATGAAGGCTCCGACTCCCAGAGTCATTTGTACAGGGTCACTCTGCTAGGATGGAGGCAGGCTGTTACTGTAGGGTTCCTCTGTCCAGTCTCCCCGCCAGAAGCTGACCTGGAGGCGCTGTCGAAGCCACCGGCAAAAGGGCGTTGGATTCCAGAGAGCAGGGAAACACACCCTTTGGGAGAGCTCGAGTTGTCTCCAGGAGCAGCAAGATGGATGTAAGCCGATCCTGAGAATTTCAGTGTGGCCCGAGGTGGAAGTAGGGCGAGAAAGGCCAAAAAGGAAGGGGATAAAGGGACCTGATGAGAGCCGGGTCATCCGGAGCCTTGGGCTTCAGGAGCAGGCATGTGAATGTCAGCCTGCTGGCAGCCAGGAGTCGTCGTGGGTTTTTAAATGGGGTGAGCCAGCTCGGCCTTCACGGTGGAGGTGACTTTGGAGCATGTGGTGGCAGCAGCGACAGCAGCTGTTGATTAAGGAATGGGAAGGCTTTTAGGAGAGGGAGCAAATGCTTTCTAGAGCTGTGTACTTTTCCACTGATCATCTGGTGACTGTCCCAAGGAAGTGGATTTCCACTTTGAGTAAGAAATGCTTTCCTGCAGGAGGAGGAAAGCAGATCAAAGTTCTCCAGCAGCTAAGGGGGAAGCCCAGCCCCGCCCCTCAACTCTGTGGTATTGGGCAAGTCCTTTAACCTGCCAGGTAGGTGCTCAGTGACCACATATACAAAATTAACATGATTGTAGTATTAAGAGATATAATGCGTATAAAATATTTTGCACAATGTAACAAAACATTAAATGGTAAATCTAAGCAAAGGGTATATATTGTACTAGTCTCACAACTTTTCTGTTGGTTTAAATCTTTGCAAAATAAGGAGAGGGTGAGTAAAGGAGACTGACAATTCTCCTCTGCACTGAATACTCAGAAAGTGATACCAGTGGTGGCCTCTGAGGAGGGGAGCTGGGTGGTTGGGAGGTGACCTACTTTTAATTTTCCTTCTAAGCCCTTTTGTTCCTTTTGGATTTGATATTATGTGCATGTACACTTTGTTTTAAAGTAAGTTTTTAAAAGTCCTACCCATACCTTGCAGCCAACACAAAGGCCACCTCACTAAGAAAATGCTTGTTATGTTCTGCTCAGATCAATAGACACATCCCGTGTCTGCCATGAGCTCAGAGGAGCCACTCCACAGCAGGGGGTACAAAGAAGAGTGTGATTTGGGGATCTGGAGGTGGCCTGCCTAGCAGGGGCTCACACTCAAGCAAATGGAGAAACATGAAAACAGGAGGCAGGCAGACGTGTTCCATTCAGGCGACATAAAGGCCCAGATAGAGGGCAGGAGGGACCAAGCCATCGGAACAGCTTCACAGGAGGCTCTTGGAAGAGGAGAACATGATTGGACTGAGTCTGCAGCTCAGTAAGACAGGAGCACCCAGGGGAGAGGCTCAAGGCATTGAAACCAAAGGGCATGTCCATGAACAGAAGCCCTGGCCGTCACTGGGCAGTAGAGCCACATACCATGGAGGAATGAGAGGAAGCAGGTGTGGTGGTGGTTGAGAGTATGTTATTTTCACATGACAGAAGACACCAGTGAGGCTCAGGATACATCAGGAAGTTACTTATGGTCTCAGTTTTGGACCCTGTAAATGAAAATTCAAGCCCACACAGACAGGCACCAAGGTGGCCTGGACTATGAATTTGGGGTTTTATTGTTTTGATTTTTTGCAGTGCTGGGGATCTAACCCAGGGCCTTACATATCCTAGGCAAGGGCTCTACCTCTGACCTATATTCCCAATCCAGATCTGAACTTTTTTTTTTTAATCAAGCACTATAGGGGCTGTTGGTCTGCAGAATGAATCAGAAGCAGAAGACCTAAAACATAATCAGTCAGGAAAACCATGACAGACCACAGAGTAGAGAAAATGGGGCCTGAACTAGAACAGGGTCAGTGGGAGATGAGGGAATAAATCTGGAACATGTTAAGAAGATAAAATGGGGTACATTGGTGTGAGTGCCTTAAGGATAGGGGTTGATTGCTACTCCATTTCCCATGCCTAGTTCAGTGCCTGGTACAAAGTAAGTGCTCAATAAACAACCTGAAAAAACCAAATGGATGCAAACATACAGTTAACCTTGTATTGAAGTGTCTCCCCCCTACAGATTATGAAATCCATACAGACAGTGTCTGAGTCCTGTAGCCTTAAATTCCCTTCCCAGGAGCCTAGAATAGTATGTTGTACCAGGTTTAATACTCATTGCGAACATGTTACATTGGTTAGTCTTCACACTCAAGATTGGCTCACTATTGTCTACATCTCAATGTATAATATACATCTCCAGTAAGCAAGCAAGAAAAAGCCTCTCAGAGAGCCCCAAATGCAGATAATGATTTCCATACCAACTCTCAGGTATGAAAAACTGTGCAGAAGTTTCCCACAGAGTTCAACCTATGCTTATCAAACAAGCCAGCCACCCCCCTCAGGTAGTCTCACCTGAAATAAGGGCTGATGTCCACCAAAATCCTGATTGCTCTATGATTCTAAATGCTACCTGGGAAGCCTTCCTTGCATCTTGTGAGCAGAATTTATGCATATGCACCCACATATGTACCCACATAGATGTTACCACTATTTGGATCTCCATCACATAGATTACACTTGTCTGACCTTGAACTTCATTTAAATTGAATCTACTTTCTGTGTCTAGCTTCTTTCACTCAAAAGCATGTCTGTAAAATTCATACACCCACACTGATACTGTGGGCACTAGCCTTTCTCTCTCTCTCTCTCTCTCTCTCTCTCTCTCTCTCTCTGCAGTACTGGGGATTGAACACAAGGCCTTCACACTTGGGTACATCTCCAGCCCCCAACCACCTTCCCTTTTCTTTTGGTGCTGGGGATTGAACTTGGGGCCTTGTGCTTGCAAGGCAAGCAGTCTAACCACTGAGCTAAATACCTAGTCCCCTCAGCCCCCCCCCTTTTTTTCCGGTGTTGGGGATCAAACTCAGGCCCTTGTGCCAGGCAAGCACTCTAATCACTGAGCTAAATCCCCAGCTCCTCCAGCCCCTTTTTGAGACAAGTTCTCACTAAGTTGCTTAGGCTGAGCTCAAACTTGTGATCCTCCCACCTCAGCTTTCCCAGAGTTCTGAGATTACAGGTATATACCACCACACCTGACTAGCACATCATTCTCTTTCTGCCTGTTGCCCATTGTGTGTATACAGTATAATTTATTGATGCTCCTATGAATGCCATTGGGGATGCTTTCAGTTTGGGGCCACCATGAATAAAGCAGCCATATATAGCTTTGCGCCTATTTTGGGTGGACATAAGCACTTATTTGAGGTGGGAATATCCAAGTGGGTGGCTGGGTTATTTGGTAAGGATATGTTGAAATCTGTGGGAAACTGCTGTACAGTTTTCCACACCTGAAAGCTGGACTCTCTCTCACCATTTTTCTGCTGATAATTGAACATAGGATTTATGAGGAGGAGCATGTTGATGCTGCAGACTACCAGGACCTTCCTTGGGGACCACAAAAAAAAAAAAAGAGAATCTGTTTTTAAATAAGTGTACTGAGCATTTCTTAACTTTAGGCCATGTCTTACTACATGTCTTTTTTTTTTTTTGTGCTGGGGATCGAACTCAGAGCCTTGTGCTTGCAAGGCAAGCACTCTAACCACTGAGCTAAATCCCCAGCCAGGCCATGTCTTGGAAACAGTGGATACAGCCATGATTTTCAAATCCCAGGGTATCTCTAGGTTCTCATTCTCCAATATTCAGATTTAACTGGTGCCTGCAAAAGCTCCTCAGGAGATGCCAAAGTCACACAGGGCTCCTAACCACTGGGTAAGGGAGGGTGGAAAGGAAAAGACTTTAAGGTCAAGTGGATCAGGGATCATCCTGAAGTGGCGGCATCTCAGCTGGAAAAACAGTGGCTGAGCCACCCAAATATTGTCTCCCACTTCTATGAGGTGACTTTTTTCAGCCAAGCTTCCTGCAGTCGGGTAGTGACTGGGGCTGGTTGAGACCCTGCCCTTTTCTCACAGTTTCCCTTTCCCTGTGGCCTCCCCTTCCACTCTGAAGATTTCAGAGGTCCTCCAGAGTGTTCCAAGAGGCAGGAAGCAGAAGCTACCAGTCCTCTTAAAGACAAGGCCTGGCGCTCTCCCGAAGTCTATTAGTCAGCACCAGGCACAGGCTGTCCCAGGCTCCAGGTGGGAGGGGCTGCAAAGGGTGTGAATCCCAGGAGATGTGGGTCTCAGAGGCCACTTTAAAACCAGCTGCCATAAATAGAAGCCACTTCATAAGACTGTGAGAACTAAACAAATTAGTCTATGTTATGAATATAGAACAGTTCCCAAAACACATTAAGTGCTCAGCAGCATCAGCATTTATTACTATGCCTAAAACCTCTGTGCCAGGGTCTGGCACATTTTTCACAAAGGACCAAATAGCCAATATATTTTAGGTCACATGATTGCTCTTGCAACACTCAGCTCTGCCATTATTATGTGGAAACAATCATAGATAGTACATAAGTGAATGCAGGTGTGTTCCAATAAAATTTTATTTATAATAAGCAGTGGGCCAAGTTAGGCCATCTTTCCTGCATACTGTCTTTTCTTTCCAGATTACAGATGAGGAAATTGAGACATAGAGATCAAGGGCATTATTCAAGGTTATGCAAGTATGGTAAGATTCAGAGATGTGCAGGGTCTTTATAAGCACTGCTGTGTGTGACCTTTAGCCAAGAAAGTTACAGGCCTGCCCTGAATTGGGGGGAGGCAGGGCAGTACTGGGCCCCACCCTTCCCCAAGGCTTGGACTACTGCCCTGAAAATGAGACCAAAAGATCTCAGGGGCTCCTTCCAACAGGGACTTAGGGGTGCTTTTCTACAACAGGGACCAAATGACAGTAGTCTTCAGGTATGTGCCGGGGGAGAATGTCATGTATTGTACAAAGGAAATCTAGTAGAATGGCAAGTATGTATCCCTTCGACCAACTGATTCCACTTCTAAAACGATAGGTTATAAAATTGGTAATGCAGGTACACATGATAGATTATAAACCAGGATTCACTGTCCCATTGTTCTTAGCAGAAAATTGGAGACACTCCAATTGTCCACCATTAGAGAATCAGATAAATGATGGTTCTTTGATAGGACAGAGAACAATGAAATTGTTAAAAACAGAGATAGTGTTGAAATGGAAATGGTCTGCATAATACTGTGAAGTTAAAAAGCTAGTGGAACCTAGGTCTGGTGGCTCCCACCTATACTCCCAATCACTCAGGAGGCTGAGGCAGGAGAATCACTTAAGCCTAGGAGTTGAAGATCAGCCTAAGAAACAGTGTGAACTCATCTAAAGTAAATAAATAAAAAGCTAACCGAGGTTTGGCGGCACACTCCTATAATCTCAGCGCTCCGGGAGGCTGAGGTAGGAGGATCACAAATTTGAGCCCAATCTGGGTAATTTAGCAATTTAGTGAGACCCTGTCACTGGGAAAAAAAAATTAAAATAAAAAAAAAATTTGGGTATGTACCTCAGTACAAAAGCCCTGGACTCAATCTCCAGAACTACAAAAAAAAAAAAAAAAAAAAGAATGGATACAGGTTTAGATTTTTAAAACAAACTTTTGTTTTTAGCTCATCCACAGCAAAGCCTATGATGAAGTTGCTCCATGACCCTGCTTCCATACCATCAGCTCATTACAGGTCTTGCCTCAGGCATACCCCCAGCCACCATATTTCCCATATTTCATCAAAGCCAATCCCCAAGTCACAAAATTTCATCCATAAATATTTCAGCCATGTCTGTATAAGATCAAACTCCTTTCAAAAAGTAACCACAATACCATTATTATGCCTAGAAAATAATTCTTTAATATCATCAAATGTCCAGTAAGTAATTACCAGTTATCTCATAAAAACATAAAGTACTTTTGTCTAGGGGGAAAAAAAGGTTGAAAAAGAAAAAATGTCAGTCCACGGGGTAGATTGGTACAATTTTCCTGGGGCTTTGTTTAGTGATACTCATCAAAAGCCTTTAAAATGTTCTTATCTTTTGCCCCAGCAATTCCAACACACGAATTTACACTAAGGGAAAAAAAAAGTAAAGAGGAACATAAACATTGCTCACCAGAGTATGCAGTGCTTGTTACAGAGAAGTTGCTTGAAAAATATTTGTTGAAATCGAGTTCCAGCACTGTTGTCTGCAACTTTGTAAAAGGAAAAACAGAAAGTAGTGTAAGCGCCTGACCTTCGGGTACTGGTTTAGTGAATGATAGCAGATCCGTAGAATAGCACACAGTATTGTGCTGGCATTTAAAATCAGATTCTAATAACATGGGCGGATACTCCTCTCTCTAAGAAGTGGAGTTTAATCCCCATCTCCTCTCCTTCCCGCCTCAACGCAAGTGATCCTTTTGCCTCAACCTCCCAAATGCTGGGATTACAGGCTTGTGCCACAACACCCACCTAATCTCCATATCCTCTAGAGTGTGGGGTGAACCTTTTGGTTTTCATCCAAAGAATAGAGTGTGAAGAGGGGAAATCTCACTTACAGCTGAGAAACCAGCAGATGTTCCCTTCTCATCCCTGTGAGTAGTCAGGTGGGGAGTCAGGAACCCCCAGGTAAGATACAATGACAAGGATACTTGGTCTCTGCGGTTTTTTCCCCAAAGGGATAACCCCATTCTCACTATAAAAGAAATATTATAAATCCAAGTGAGAGGTGTTCTACAAACACCTGAGCACTGTGGAACCATCAAGGCTGTGAAAAGCAAGGAAAGTCCTCGGAAAACTCTAAGTGCCCAGAAAGCCTGAGGAGATCCTTACACTATGTGCCACGTAGGATCCCTGATAGGATCCTGATGTAGAAAAAAGGCATTAGTGGAAGAAATGGTGAAATCTTAATAAAATCTGTCACTTAATTAATACTACTTTACTAATGCTAACTTTTCAGTTTTGACAAACTATCTGGTCAAGCAAGACATTAGCATTAGAGGAAGGTGGGTACAGGGACACTGCTCTTTTTATAATTTTGTTCTAAATCTAAAATCATTCAAAAATTTTAAAAAACTGATTTAGGGCTATGAATGTACATCAGTGGTAGAGCACTTGCCTCCTACGTGCCAAGAAACCGAATTCCATCCCCGGCACTGCAAAAGAAACAAAAATTTTATTTTAGAAAACCAGGATGGAGCGTTGGGGATTTAACTCAAGTGGTAGAGCGACAGCCTAGCAAGTGCAAGGCCCTGAGTTTGATCTCAAGCACCCACCAAAAAAAAAGAAAACCAGGATGTACAGCACAAACTACCTGTAATCCCAGCACTCTGGCAGGCTGAAGCAAGAGGAAAACAAATTTGAGCCCAGTTTGGGCAACTTTGTTTCAAAAATATAAAAGAGCTGGGGATGTAGCTCAATGCAAAGACCCTAGGTTTGATCCCTGGTACCACAAAATTTTTAAAAATAAGTAAATAAATACAACCAGGATGTAGTTATTAGCATTTATTTTTTGTTTGTTTTTGGTTCCGGAGATCGAACTCGGGGCCTATGTGCTTGCACTCTAACCACTGAGCCAAATCCCCAGCCCAGTTATTAGCATTTAAATGTGTAGTCTCATGCAGTTTTTTGCTGAAGAAGGCCATCTCGTATATGAACAGTAAGGTGTTTGTATGCCCACATGTGGGTATCCATGCACGTATTCATGTGTGTACAGGGAAACACTTCTTGACGTGAGGAGGCCCAGGATCGCCCATCAGAAGCCCCCGGGGTTCAGCAGGTAAGCGTGCAGTCCCGTGCCCCCCAGGAATGGAAAGTTCTTGCTCCTCATACTTGCAGCAGCATGGTGGCCCCTGCCAAGGACTGTCCTGCAGGACTGGGACTCAGTCCTGACAGATCTTCTCATTTTCCAAGAGAAGCCAGGAACCTGGGTTATTCCACAAATTTTCAGGTCCCACACAGCTGGAGGGAGGGGGTTTTTAGGGTCACATAGCCAAGGCAAAGGGGGCCAGGACAGCAAGAAGCAGGCCACTGGGGCCTGGCGGAGCTGTCCCTGCCTGGGCCCCACCATCTGCACCAGGCTCTGGGGGACGGCCAGCTGGCCAGGGCAAGACAGGCTGCTCTTCCAGCCAGTGGGCCCGCATGTGGCCGGGCAGAGCATGGAGGTGGAGGGTTGCTCCCAGTCCATGCGCCTGGGAGCCGACACTTCTTCAGTGGAGCCTTGGGAGGCTGCATGTGCATATGTGCGTGTGGATGTACCAATGTGGGTATGAGCTACGCTACAGCGTCTCCTTATGCACCCAGTCTCCACATCATCAGTTCTTTTGGCTAAGATCAAGTGCAGTCTCCACACCTGGGCTGGTGGTCAAGTGCAGTCTCCACACCTGGGCTGGTGGTCTCAGAGAGTGTCTGTAGGAGCGCCCACGACACATGTCTACGAGCCCCCTCTGCAACTAGGTGTGTGTGCATCTATTGTATGATATGTGGGATGATGTCATGTGCTTATATGTGTTTGTGGCAGCCACAGTATGTATCTGTTCCAATTCACACACACCTGGTCTTCTGTGTGATTGTGTGTGTACATGTTGCATGTATCTGCTCTGTCCTATTGGACTGTGTTTGTCTGTGTGTCTGTTCTATGTTCATGTGGCTGTCTGTGTCTATATACATGTCCATCCCCATGGCTCTGTGTGAGTGTTAGCAGTTTGTGTCCTGTCCAGCTTTGTGTGTGTGTGAGTATGAATGCTGAGGGTAGTCAGGGTTCAAGTCACTCAGTGCTTTCTCCGTTCCTTGTGCCTGGTTCCTGTAAATCTCCACAGGAAGCATGCAGGCCCCAAGCACCCCTGCTCGCCCCATCCCTGACCACAGGCCCAGGAAGGGGGAGGGTGGCAGCTGAAGGTCCCTGCTCAGAGGACCCAGCATCTGGTGCACACACATGGCCACCTGGTCTGCCCAGGCCTGGCTCCTGTACCCCTTGTCCTTGGCCAGCTGGAGAGTTGTTGATTGGTACACAGTGCACAGCCTGCCACCACCTCATCATCTCCCACAAATACTTCCTGAAGGCCGTTTGTTTATAGGAGATGAGCACAGAGCAGCCTGCTTTGATCACGCCCCAAATACAGGCTCTGGGTACAGGAAGCCCGTTGGGCCACCCCTCCTCCTATGAGGTGGCTGGGGAGGATGGAGGGTGGGCATCAAAGAGATGGGAAGTGGGAGCAGTTTGGGCAGATTCAGAAAGCAGGAAGCCTCAGAGCCCTAGGGCCAGAGGGCCCTTGGAGATTCTCTGGTCCAGTGCCTTATTGTACAGATGAGAACACTGAGCCCAGAGAGGTCAAGATACTGACCTGAGGTCATGCAGCAAGCCCTTAATGGAACTAATTTTCTTTGTAGAGAGCTGGAGAGCTCCAGAATTCATGGCCTATGGGAGTCATTCATTTATTCAACATACATATCTTGAACTTCTAGTATATTCCAGATCCTATTCTAGGCCCTGGAACAGGGGAGGGACAAGACAGATACAATCCTTACTGCCTGGAGCATCTGCTGTAGTCAAAGAGAGACAAAGAAAGAAACAAGATAATGTCAAATTGTGCTCAGGGCTGGGAATGGAATTGCCCCACATGACGGAGTCACTCTGTCAATATGGCAGTGCTGGCACATGCAACCAATTAAGCTTGATCAATTAAAATGAAGGAGGTCAGCCTTTCACCTCCGCTGCAGTAACTGTGCTGCTGGTGTTGCTCAGTTGCAGGAGCTGGTGGACACTGGGCTGGACAGAGCAGGGAGTACATGTCCATCTAGAGTGCTCTGCTTGGCTGAGCTGTCCGGACAGAAGAGGGCTGGGGCTGGATGGCTGAGGATGGTGACATCAGAGCAGTCCTGCTGAGAAGATGCTGGCTTGTGATGCTGCACCAGGAGGAGGACATTTCACATGTGGGGTCCATGAGGCAATGACAGGCTCTGCGCATTCAAGGGGTGGAAGGCAGAGTCACTGTGCAAGAGGAAGGTGGGGTTGAGGAGGCCGGGAGTGGCTTCTAATCCTCGATAGAGTTTCTGCTTTATTTGAAGAGCACCCAGAATGTGTGCATGGGGTTTAAGCAGGGGAGTGGCATGGTTTTTAAAATATGTGGAGGATGGATGCCTGGGGGGTGAGAGGAGAAGAGGGCATGGTGGTGCAGGCCTGTAATCCCATTACTCAGAAGACCGAAGCAGGAGGATCGCTGCAAGTTCAAGGCCAGCCTGAACTACATAGTAAGACCCTATCTCAAAAAAAAAAAAAAAAGGTAGAAGGAGAGAGACCTATGAGTACATTGGGTTACAGAGAAAGTGACTGAGATATTTGGGTGACACCGTAACAGCAGGAGACCTACCAGTATACCCCAAACCCTGGTGTCCTTGGTCAAGCTGTGCCTGAAGCTATACCCTTGATCCCCAACCTCTTTTCTTTCTCTTCTTGGATCCTGGACACTGACTTGAACACCTCCTCCTTAATACCACCTACATGTCCCTTCTCTCACAAGCTAACTGGATCCCGGGCTTCACTTGCTGCCCCGGGTCTAGCGTCTTTCCCAGGGCTTTGTCCCTTTCACCCTATCTCCAGGCTGATAAGACAGTCCTGCCAGTTGCCTTGGGTTTGTGAGCAGATCTTTCAGGCCATTTTGGTGTTTCATTAACTTTTCCCTTTCTGATGACCTTCTAGGAGCTGGTGAGGAGGAGACAGAAAGCCCAGCTTGTTCTGGATCCATGGTGCACTAGAAGAGAGACTCAACTTCAGCTGCAACTAAAGGAACTTTACTTTGATCTCAGGATGAACTTCTTCTCTTTAAAAGATAAAAATCAGCTGATGTTACAGCCATGCATTCCCAGTGGAGGGGTCCCCAGGGCTCTTATAGCAGGTGGGTCACCTGCTCCTTGGGTAGGTGCCACAGAGAGCTGCTATCTGTCTCTCAGCTGCTTCAAGTGAATTCTTTGCAGGACCTTTGTGTTTGTAGGCTCCCTGCCTGGAAGGTGTCTCCCCAAGACCCTGAGGATGGTTCCTTTTCCCTCTCACTCCGAAACGTCCTCCTCAGAGGCAACAGGGAGCAGAGGCAACACCTGTCACTCTCTGAAATCATCTTGTTTTTCTCCTGTCCCAGAACGTCAAGCTCCACAGGACTGCATGGCTTTTCTTCTGGTGCCCTCTGTTCCCCACACCTGAGACTCTGCCTGGTGTCCCAGGGGCTGGCTCCCTTGGGGAATTCGTGGATGGCTGCAGTGTGGTGAGCAGGCTGCCCACACCTACAGAGCCTCCTGTGCACTGGCCTCACCCTGTGCTCTCTGTGTACCCTGGGACAGCATCCTCTGGATGAAGGGAGGTGGATCAGGACCCCGAGGGAAGGAGAAGGGAGGTCACTGCCTGAGGTCACACAGGAAGTATGTGGTAAGCCTCGCCTGGAGAGCCTGGAAGGGGCTCGGGAGATGCAGAGGTCAGGCCAGGTCCTTCAGGCACACTGCCTTTCCATACCAGCTCTCCACTTGTGCACTGGCTTGGGCTTCTCTGCCAAGCTCTACCTGGGTATCCTCCCTCACTTCCTTGGGGTACATCCTAAACTCGAAGGCACTTCCTTGTGGCGCACAGTGGTGGGTCCTGCAGCCCATAAGCACACAGCACAGGAAGAAGTGACAGCTATAAGTCACACCCAAGGTGGCTTCAGCCAGGCCCAGCAGGGTAGCCCAGCCCTGGGCATGCATGTGGCTCTGCCCAGCCCTGGGCAGCCAGACCTGCCCTACTGGGCTCCTGCCTCACCCTGGACTGACATCAGCTGGGTGGACTTGGGCAGCTAGGAGGAAGAATGCAGTTCATTGTTAGCAACTGCGGGATGCCTTCCTGCCAGCCTCACCCAGAGGTGACCAGCCGGGCCAGGATAAGCCTGGCTGAGGTGCCAGAGACCCACCCACACCCCCTCATTGCCCTGCTGTGGTCCGATCGACTCCAGAACCCGTCACCATTTGACCTTGCTGCCCCACACACCTGTGACTTTTATAATGAGAAAAAAAATGTGTATAAAAATAACTTCTGTGGGCTGGGATTTAGCTCAGTGGTAGAGTGCTTGCCTAGCAAGCATGAGGTCCTGAGTTTAGTCCCCAGCACCAGAAAAAAAAAATTGCTATAAAAATAACTTCTGTCTCACTTGCCCAATCCAGGCCACGTCCAAGCCACATTTTGCAGAGAGGGAAACTGAGGCCTGAGGAACTAATCCATGTTCACAAAGTTGGCCAGCAGAGAGCCAGGAGTAACGCCCATCACGAGCTCCATCACCTCCTTGCTCTTAAGTAGCCACTTTCAGAGTTGCATGATACTAGGTCTCACCTGGGAACTATGTGGGGCTTGGCGGTGAAGTTCCAGCTCTGTTCCACCCTTGCTCTGGCCTCAGGCGAGTAACGTCATTTTGTTAGACCTCAGTTTCCTCATCTGTGAAAGGCAGGATGAGGACACCCACTCAGAGCTCCAGGTGTTCATGAAGAGACAGTCAAACAGAATCCCCCATGCAATCTGTAAACCACTGTGCACAAGCGAAGGGCACTGTTGGCCCTGAGGGTCTATTTTGCATGGAGTATGTTCATCTCTCCTCCCCTGTTATAAGTTCCTTGCCCGTAAGAGACCACAACAGAATCACATACCCTTCTGCAGGCCTCATGCAGAGTTGGCTACAAAAATCTTTACTGGGCTGGAAGTGTAGCTCAGTGGTAGAGCACTTACCCAGCATGTGCAAGGTCCAGGATTTGATCCCCAGTCCCTCACTAACCAAACGACTTGTGCACCACAATGGCTGAAAGTGTAGGCTCTCATTAGTCACCTACTTTGGGAAACTGGCAGAACCTCCTGAGACTGAACAGACGTACACCCAGCGACAGCCATTCCACTCCTGGGCATGTACCCAACAGAGACGAGAACTTACGTCACCAAGAGTCTCCCAAAATATTCACAGGCACTTTACTTGTAGTAAGCAAGAACTGCAGTGGAAGGATGGGTTTACATGAATATATTTTGAAGTTGTGTATGGTATAGTCACACCCACATTCATGCATAGCATTGGGAAATCCATGCCAATAAATGCTACAACAGAGCTGAGATTCCATCAGGGGATAATGTTGAGTGCAAAAAGTCATCCATCTATGGATAAGAATTTCAAGAAGTGACAAACAAATGTCTGGGGCTGAAAGACAGGACCATAACTGAATCTGGGAGAGGGTATCACATGGGTAGCAGGCTTCTGGGATGCCCGTGTGTTCTGTCTTGAGCTGGGTGGTGGTCACATGTGTGTGTGTATGTGTGTGTGTGCATGTGTGTGTGTGTTTGTGAGTGCTTGGGTTCATTCGGCTGTACTCTACAAATGTATGCCCTTCATGCACGAAAGGGATGCATCATATTTTTAAAATAAGTATGAGGTGTGATTGAAAAATATGGTGAATATTTAAATTTTTCCTAATTTATTAAATAAAAAACACATTGCCATTAATCCTCCTCAGTCCTTCCTCCTTGCTCCAAACACACTTATTCTATCAATGTTGCTTTTTGTTTGTTTGTTTGTTTTTTGAGACAAGCTGTCCCCATGTAGTCCAGACTGGCCTCAAACTCACTATGTAGCCCAGGCTGACCTTGAATTCACTGCAAGCCTCCTGCCTCAGCCTCCCAAGTGCTGGGATTACAGATGTGTGCCACCACACCCAGCCCTATTGTCATTTTCCAAAGCAGTTCTGGAAGTCCTCTTTTGTGAGTGCCTTTACACTGCCATAGCTGCCTCTATGTCCTGAACTGATTCAAAACATTTACCTTTTATGGTCATTTGACTTTGAGGAAGAGCCAGAAGTTGCATGGTGCCAGATCTGGTGAATAAGGTAGATAATGATACAATGTTTTTATTATTCTGCCTTTCTGTTGGATGGCACTTGGCAGCAGTATTCACTGTATTTTTGATCACACCTCATAAAGATACTCCTGAAAGAGGACTTCTAGAACTGCTTCAAAAAGTGGCAAGAGCAGGGCATGGTGGTGCATGCCTGCAATCCCAACACTTGGAAGACTGAGGCAGGAGGATTGTTACAAGTTTGAGGCCAGCCTGGGCTACATAGTGAGTTCAGGGCTAGATTGAACTACATAGTGAGACCCTGTCTCAAAAAAAAAAAAAAAAAGTGACAAGAATAATGGAATAAGCGTGTTCAAAGAAAGGGGAAGTATTTCGAGGATATTAATGGCAATGTATCTTTTACTGTGATACATTTTTTAATTTAAACATTCACTGTGTATTTTGATCACACCCCATACGTCACAACTGGAACCTGGCTTCAATTTCCATTCTGCTACCTCTGAGCTGGTGGGGGGGGTGTCCTTGTCTACTCTGTTCCCTTGTAGTGTCATGCACAAGTGTGGGAATGCCAGCACCCCTGGAGTAGCAGTGGGATTATGGAGAGGAGTAATGGGGCATCCAGCACTTAGCACCGGAAATATTCAGTAATTGGCAGCTATTATCAATAGTGAAAGATTTACATCACAGACCATGAAACATTTAGTCCACAAATATTTACTAAGCACTCCATGTGCCAGACAGAGGGCTGGGCTCTAGGGATAGAGCAGACCTGGCTCTTTGGCTGATGGAGCGGACATTCTAGTTCCTGCTCTCAGTCAACAACTGCTCACCTTGACTTGCTCAAAGCTGCATAGCTGATAAATGCCTCAGCTGGGACCTAAGCCAGGCTCCTCTTCGAAGGGAGCAAATGTTCTTGCTGCCTTGTGCCTGTTCCCGTGGGCCATCCTAGATGTCTCCACAAAGTCCCTGCCCAGCCAGTGGCTCCCTGTGCTTGTCACCTCCAGACAGACAGTGGCAGTCTTGGAGTCAGTACCAGTGAGGGGTGTGAGTTCTGGCCTTGGTGGAGAACTGAACTGGCTCCCAGGGTCTCCGGCCTGCAGTGGTGACTCGCTGAGTATACAGTGTTTTTGCTTTCTTCCCTCTCCTGTCAACACCTCACACCCTACTGGTGCTTCCTAGGATGATGTCCCCTGCAAACAATTTGGCCATACATCCTGTCTATTTGGAGGGGACCCTCATCTAAGAGAGTCAGCCATTGGCCAAGTGCAGGGGAGAGGCAGAGGGGAAGGGGTGGCAGGCTGCCTCCAGGACAGCTCGTCAGAAGCCAGTGCACTCTCAGGAAGGTGCCGCAGCACCAGGGGCCTTGCTGTGGCCTCTGCTGTACCATGACTCTCAGGCTATCCATCCCCACCCCAGTTCTGAGTCCCTCATGCAGCCACAGTCACCTCAGGGAGGACGACTTGGCAGGCAGATGAGACCCACTTACCTGAGGCAGGTGGCGATGGAGTCAGAGACAGGCCCCCTTTGGAGCACCCAGGAGCAAGGATGCCCTGCCTCATGGGCCCTCCAAATGTGCACAGTGGCTCCACAGGACTCTCACTCTCCTAACTGCCACTGGACAACAGACCGAAGCCCCGAGCGAGTGGCCCTCCCAGAGGTTTCAGGGCCCAGGCATTGATGTCCCCTGTGCCCCTATGCTTCTTCCCTGTGTTGTGTTCTGGTAGCCTCTGAAGCACCACACAGGCTTTCTTGGAGTGTGGCACTGGGGACAGCAGGGCACATGGCTGTGTCAGATCAGTTGTCTGGGGGACGGGTGGCAGAGGGTCCCCCCGCCCAGAGGACAGGAAGATGCCAACACGCAGATCCCATGGCCAGGGACACTCTCAAGTCCCTCCTCCTCGCCATGGCCAGGGACACTCTCAAGTCCCTCCTCCTCGCCATGGCCAGGGACACTCTCAAGTCCCTCCTCCTCACCATGACTCCTCTAAACTCTGCATTGACACCTGCAGCGGCAGGATCAATAATGGTATCTCTTTGATTGGAGATGACATCTTCACAGACATGAGGTCACTAGGGTAGACCTTAACGTAGTACTTTTGGTGTCCTTATGAAAAGAGAAGAGAGGATCAGACCAAGAGCGAGGACAAGGTGAAAAGAGACAGGGAAGACGGCCACCCACAAGCCGAGGAAAGGCCTGAATGTGTCCTCCCCACCCAGCTTGGAAGGAGCCAGCCCTGCCCACACCTGACCCAGGGCTTCAGCCTCCAGACAGGGAGACAATAAGTTTCTGTTGTTGAAGTTGCCCAGCCTGCAGCCCTTTGTTAACAGCAGCCTTTGCAGACCAATGCATGTCTTTATTGAGATATCATTCACAGATCAAAAACCTCACCCTGTAATTGTGCACAACTCAGTGCCTCTTATTCTACTCAGAGTTGTGCAACCGTCACCATGTTCTAAATTTAGAACATCTTCGCCCCAAAGGAAACTCTATTCTCACTAAACAGTCGCTCCCCATCCCCTCTCCAGCCCTGGTTCGTTTGCTCTGACTCTGTAGATTTGCTTATTCTGGACATTTCACATTAATAGAATCATACGGTTTATGGGCTTTTATTAAAAGTCTGGTTCTTTCACTTAGCATCATATTGTCAAGGATTATCCACAGAGAGGCAAGTAAGTATGTCTGTTGTATTGATATAGAATGTTTTTTATCCATTCATCAATTTCTGCATAATATAATTCTCTTTTAAAATGAGGACTAAAAGCATGGCAAATAGTCACATGTTAAATCCAAGTGCTAAGAACACCAATATTTGTTAAATTCCTTTTTTTTTTTGCATGTTTGAAAGGTTCCATAATTTCTAATTTATTTATTTATTTATTTATTTATTTATTTGGTACCGGGAATCGAACTCAGGGCCTCATGCTTGCAAGGCAAACACTCTAACCACAGAGCTAAATCCCCGGCCCATAATTTCTAATTTAATAAATATATAGCTGGGCGTGGTGGCACATACCTGTAATCCCAGCACTCGGGAGGCTGAGGCAGGAGGATCACCTTGAGTTCAAGGCCAGCCTGGGCTACATAGTGAGTTCAAGGACAGCATGAATTACATAGCGAGACCCTGTCTCAAATAACAACAATTAAAAAAAATATTGAAGGAGTCAGAGATTGAATCTCCAGCCATTAAAGGAACATAATGAGTTGTTAACATATTAGGGGAAAAGATAGGTTAGTTTAAGGAAAGAAAAAGGATTCCAGAATCTTCTTTCCCAACTTTCTGTTTCCCTCATGACTGATGTCACAGGGATGTTATGGGATGCGTTCCGTCTGTTGTGCGCCATCTGTTGTGTTCTTGGCTACTCAGGACCAGTGCTCTGCGAAGCATTTCACCCCTTTGGGTGGGAAGGGGCCAGTCAGGCTCCCTTGGCCCCACCTGGGTCTGTAGGCACTGTAGCCTCTGGTAGAATCATCCCAACTGGACTTTGGTGACCTGCCACATGCGTGGATGAAGGCAGACATCCCACAGCTGGCCATGGGGATGGGTACCTGCAGGGTCCCTCCCACTTGAGAGAGACTTGACGCAATGCTCCAAGGTAGAAGTGCTCAAAAGTCATATGAATTTGGGGGCCACAGTGGTCTAATCAATCACCCCCCATCTATTCACCATGGACACTGTGCTCGGTGCCAGCTTTGGGCTTTACTTCATGTTCATTCCTACAATAGCTCCAAGAGGATGACTGTGGCTGGGTTGGTGACATATGCTTGTAATCCCAGCAGCTGGGAGGCTGAGGCAGAAGAATCCCAGCAAGTTTGAGGCCAGCCTGAACTATGTAACAAGACCCCCCCCCAAAAAAAAATCCTAATCATCCCTGTGGAAAGATGGGGTCTAGAGGGGCACATACTAACATACTAGATGAGGCTCCTATAGCCAAGACTGCAGCTTACACTCTCCTCTCAACTCACATGCCCCATCACAGACCTAAGGCCTTGCAACTGTGAGGATGGCCTTAGTCCAGGGACACCCACGCTTTCCTGGCTAGTGGCCCTGCTGCCCTGATCCATGAGGGCCACTGCAGTCCTGGGCCTCTCTCATCAGTTAGAACCATTGGCCCCCTTGTTTCTAGAAGCTATTTTGGGTGTGTCTGTGGCCAAGCATCAGCAGGAAAGTGTCTATGTTCCCCTAAACCCATGTAGATTTGTCCTATTTGTCCTGCTTGCATGTGCAGCAAGGAAATCTACATGCCACCTAAGACAATGATGATGAACTTTTAGGTGATGTGGCTGAAACAAAACCTTAAATCTGGAGGGGGTTAGAGATTTAGCTCAGTGCTAGAGCACTTGCCTAGCAAGCATCGCACCCCACCCCACCCCCACCCTGCAAAAAAAAAATTAGGTCTGGAAAAGAGGCTGCTTTTTTTTTTTCTTTTTCCTATATTGGGGATTGAAACCAGAACCTTTGCACTGAGGTACATTCTCAGCCCTTTTTAACTTTTTAATTAAAAATTAACAAAATTAGGGTCTCACTAAGTCACTCAGTTGCCCAAGCTAGATTTGAACTTGGGATCCTCCTGCCTTAGCCCTCCAGAGTACTGGGATCATAGGTCTGTGCCACCACGCCTGGCTAGGAGGCTGTTTCAGACTCCTGTGTGGAGGTGGCAGGAAGGAGAGTGGGCCTACTCTGCCCAGTTTAATGGCCCCCTCCCCCACCATCATCCACCATCTTCCCCAAGACCCTGCCCAGCTCCACTCCAGACAGTTGAGCTGAGCAACAGGTCAGCCGGGGCCTCTGCATGGTGAGGCGCCTTCTCAGAGAGTGGACACAAATGTGCTTCTCAGGAAAGAAATGCAGAAGCCAAGATGGGGGCCAGGGAAGGGGAGAAGGCCCGGACTCCCCTCCTACGAGATGAGCATTCTTTCCTTGAAACCTAGCAAAATAAAACTATGTGGCCTCCCTGATGTGGCCCAGCGCCCGTGGCGTTGTTGAAATGCCAGGAGGGGCTGGCACCCCGGCAGCCTGGCCCAACAGCCGCTGCCCTTGTGGCCCAGAGCTGTGTGTTGCTGAGTGCGTGGGCCCCTCCCACTGCATCTGAGTCCCAAGAATGTTGTCATCTGGCCACCCACGGCCTTATCAGCTTTGCCTTTCTCAGGACTGCTGGGACAAAGGGTGTGGGCGTTTGCAAGACTCCAGGGGATTCTGGGAATGTGTCTTTGCCTCCCAAATTGCCAGCTGTCAGAGAGGGATGGAATCCTCATCCACTGCCTCACTGAAGGAGAAACTGAGGCTGGGGGGCTGCCAGGGACTTGCCTGAGGTCTTAACTGTTTTGTTAGTGGAAACTGGACCTCACTAGCAGGATCTTACCATTTCTGGGTCACAGATCCCGCTAACGTGAAGAATGTTCTAGAACAGTGATGGCGAACCTTTAGAGACGAGCGCCCAAACTGCAACCCAAAACCCACTTATTTACTGCAAAGCGCCAACACTGCAGTTGAACCTGAATACTGAGGTTTAGGAAAAAAACAACTGTTATCTGATGCCTGGCCGCTGGGGGACTTGGCTCACGTGCCTGCAGAGAGGGCTCTGCGTGCCCCTTGCGGCATCCATGACATAGGGCTCACCACCACTGTTCTAGACAATTACTCAGATGCCTGAGGGCCAGGCGTGTGGCATCAGGGGCTGGGGAGCAGGGCTTTGTCCAGAGCCTGTGCTCCTGAGGGACATGCAGGACATCAGATCATCTATTTCTCTAGAGAAATCTCTGGAGAAAAAAAAAAAAATCCATCTTTCTGTGGCACAACTACTCATTTTTAAATGTCAGTGATGAATTAAAAATTTAGAAATACATTATCATGCCAGCTAACTGAAGCACCTCTGTTGGCCAATGCAGGCGGAGGCCCACCAGGCCGGGACACCTGCTTGCAGCCCTGTTTCTATGGCAGGATGCCACACCTAAGCCTGGGGAGCCCCAGCCTGCCGCAGCCAGTGCTGACGCAGTTTCAGTGAGGCAGAGGCTGGCATGGACCATGCAGTGGGCAATGAGTCGCAGGCCAGGTTTTTAGCGTCTGCTCGCCCAGACTTGCCAGAAAGAACTCCAAGGATCGTCTTGTTCCAGCTTCGGAGCCCGGAGTGGTTAAACGAGCTGTCCAGGCAGCTGCCAAGGGAGCCAGGGAGGAGAAGGAGGTGAGGTCAGAGTGGTGGGTGGCAGATTTGAGGTCGGATCGTGCCAGGCTTCCAGGGTTGAGTCAGGGCCATTAGGAGGTGGTTGGCTCAAGCCAGCTCATTCCTTCACTTGGCTTGTTGATTCCATGAAGCCCCATCATTGGCTCAGGTGTAGCCGGACTCTGAGGTAAGAGATGACTAAATACAATTTTCCCCTCGTATCTATGAGCCTCTGAAGACACCCAAATCCACCGGTGCTCAAGTTCCTTGTATAAAATCAGGCGGTATTTGTATATAGTCCATGAACATTCTCCCATATACTTTAAATTGTCTCTAGATGACTGATAATACCTCCTACTAAGTCAATGTCTAGTTATTTTAGTGTACTGTTTAGGGAATAATAAAAAGAAAAAACTGTCCATGTTCAGCGCAGACACAGTGTTTTTTAAAGAATATTTTCAGTTTAAGGTTGGTTGGCTGCATGGATACAGATGACTGTCTGTACATACTTACAGGGACAGGGCATCAGAGAGAAGCCAGACACAGTCCTATTCTTCTTGCCTACACAGGACAGTGAGCCTAAAAAACAAGGAGCCATGTGGACTGTG
The DNA here is from genome assembly GCA_004026905.1 of Hystrix cristata. Taxonomy (NCBI): domain Eukaryota; kingdom Metazoa; phylum Chordata; class Mammalia; order Rodentia; family Hystricidae; genus Hystrix; species Hystrix cristata. The sequence goes on along the minus strand of PVJO010015266.1, from coordinate 18,262 downwards.
GATGAGAAAGTGGGCCACCAGACCCTTCACACCTGCTACTGAGGCACTGCACAGTGGGGTAGGAAAGCCATTCGGCTGTCCTGTTTTCTCCCTGTCAGTACTTCTCACCCAGCAGACTAGGGGCAGTATGCAGTGGTGGACAGAGAGCAGTTAAGGGCCTGCTGTGTCTGTCAGTGACAACTCTGGGCCCCTGCACCTCTGGACAGCGTAACTTTGAGCCTTCCTGTCTCCTCTCTGTGCCTCAGTTTCTGCAAGTATAAAGTGGGAGCGAGCATCAGTGAGAGGTGTGCTTGGTTACCAATGGAAAGTCAGGCAAGAGCACACTGATACCCATCCTGCTCCTCTGATTCCCTCACTGTGAAGATGCTTGAAGCTGCCTCCTGGCCCAACTTCTTCCAGTCCAGTCACTGAGTCCTGACTGCGCAGGGGTCTGTTCAAACCACAGACCCAACAGCATGCTACGGGAAAGGAGCCAGGCACAGGCAGGCAAACGTCGCAGGTGCTCACAGATATTTGAAAGCTAAAACAGTTAATCTCACAGAAGAGAGTATAGTGGTGGTTACCAGAACTAGAGAAGGGTGTGGAGGACGGGGGATGGAGAAAGGATGATTAATGGGGATAGGGTTACAGTTGGATAAAGGAAATAATTCCTCCCATTTTATTTTTGTTTTTGTGATTGTTTGAGACAGAGTCTTGTTATATAGCTCAGGCTGGCTTTGATCTCTCTCTTTATATAGTCCAGGCTGGCCTTGAACTTGTAATGACCCTCCTACCTCAGGCTCCCAAGTGCTGGGATTACAGGTACGTGCCACTGCACCTGGTATTCTTCACATTTTATAGCAAAGTAATTATTGTTACAACAATTACATACCCATGTATTTTAAAATAACTAGCAGAGAGGATTTTGAATAATCCCCAAACAAATAGTAAATGTGTGAAGTGAAGGATATGCCAATTACCCTGATCTGATCATTACACAGTGTATACATGTACTGAAATGCCACATTGTACCCCATTAATATATATATAATTATTGTGGGTCAATTTAAAAGAACAAAACAAAATACAAATTCAGTGTGGTCATTTTCTGGCCTTGTTCTGTCCCATTGACTTCTCAGTACCTACAAGTCCACACTCAGTGGTCCAGTGGATTCTGGTCCCAGGCCACCCAGCAGTTTTTGCTGGCCTATCTCCACTGCTGGTCTCCCTTTCCTCAAAATGTTCTTTCTTTCCTGTTTGCGCTTGTCACTCCCCTGCCCGAGCTAGCCTTTGCAGGGCCCCAAGCCACTTCCTCTGCCATCCTACCCCTCTGTTCTTGGCCACTGTGCTTCCCAGTGCTCCAGCACCTTGAATACACACCTCTCTGCTTGTGTACTTGCCCCTCATCTTCCCCTACTTTACCAGGCCAGAAGCCTCATTAGATCAGGCAATGGATCCCCTGTCCCTCTTGTGTCCTCAGCGCCAGCCAGGCATCAGGCATGCTGGAGTGTTCAGCTACCACAGATGAATCTGGCATCCAGCTTGGGTTTTAGAAAAGAAGAATCTGCCCCCAGGTGTAACCTGGGGCAGATCTAGAAGGGACCCTGTCCAGGGTGGGGCCCAGGATTAGGAAAGCCACTGTGACCCTTGCCTGACATCACTTGCCCCTGAGGGAAGACTGAGGTCCCTGCAGCTCTGCCCTGGCTGGACAGGTTCCCTGGCTGGTTTGGCAGGATTGCTGTGGCCAGCACTCAGCCTCTACTCAGGGAGGCCCACACTTGTGGCCCCGTTTCCTAGTGCAAGACTCACTCCAGGCCAGAAGAGCTGGCTGAGGTCTCTTTGGCCCTCCCTGCAGGATCGCCACCCCCAGACTCTTGGCTTTTTTCACCCAGCACCTCCTGACAGGTATGTGTCTACCAGGTGCAGGTGCTGGTAGGGCCCCAATAAGTGGGAAGAATGTCACAGTCCGGACATTCAGGTGACTTCAAGTGGCTGGAGCATGGAATGAGAGTGTACCCCAGTTCTGCGTGGTGCAAGTCCCCAAGCCTGAGACAAAGGTCTGAGAGTGGGTGGCTCTCAGTGTGGAACAGTGAGTGACAGAGTAGGGGAAGTGAGTCAGGGCAGGGCAGGCATGAAGACAAACTGCAGCCATGAGCTGGTGAACCTATGGACCCTACAAGGCCTTTCCGAGCTTTCCCCCGCCTATTCTGCTTCTTGTCTTGGTCTTGCATCTTTACCTGATCTTGACTTAAATGGTCTTGTCAGAGGCCTTGACCATCACTCTTCCACACAAGGGCCTCTTCCTGTGTCTTTCTTTCTTCCTGCAGAGTTAGGGTTGCATCTGTATGTGGAGTTGGGTGTTCACTTGCTGAGTGACCCTGTCTGCACACCCATATCTCTCCATGGAAGAATGTCGGGGGAAAGAATGACCAAGTACTCAACAATGATGTGAAATGGTGTCCTAAGCCCACATGTGTTTGCAACTCAGTGTGTGACCTGGACACAGCATCTCCTCTGTCCGCTGTGAGGGCCAGTGTCCAAGAGTCCTGCTGGCTCTAACCTTTGAGGTTCTACCATACTTTCAAGGGAGACCCGCTGCCCACAGTCTCAGAGCCAGGGACCCAAACAAGCTCTTAGACCAATATGTGACATCCCTGCCAACTGGAGAAAAAGTAGGATCCTTGCCCCAGATGTGAGAACAAGGCAGAGGAGGTTGCAAACACATCTGTCTGAGCTGGCCAGGATCACAAGTCACCTGGACCTGGAAATCGGAGAGCCCGGGAAAAGGCAGGGAGTCTCTGCTGGAAGAGGAGGAAGACCTGGACTCTGACCCTTCTCCTTGGAACCTTGACCTGGTGAGTATGGGCACAGACCTTGAGGTGCCTTAACCACTGGAATCAACTCTGGCTGAGTTCAGCCAAGACAAGCAAGGAATGTACTGGGAGGCCAGCACATAGCTTTAAAAATAAGCAAAGAACCAGATATTGGAAAGGACCAGTCTGGACATGAGATGTAGGTAACTAGTGAGTAGCCCTTGGGAGGAACGAATTTCCTGATTCCATTCTTAAATTACTTTACTCAAGATTCGAATGTCCTTAACATGTAAAGCGTTCCTACAAGTCAACAAGACAAATAAGATAGTAACAGTAAAATGATAATGAACACGAAACAGATAGTTCACAGAACAGGAGATATATATGGCTCTTAGATTTATGAAGAGATATTTACTCTTATTTAAAACCAGAGAAGTGCAAATCAAAAACAAACCCAAGACCATTTTTCACCTACCAGATCGGCAGTGCTCCAAAACTGTGCTAACACTGTGTTGGCGTGGGTGTGGGAGACAAGAGCTCGCATATGTTACTAAGGGGAGTGTAAACTGGTACTGTCACTATCAAAACTTTTAAAGTGTAAGTGCCTTTTGACCTAAAAATTTACTCATAGGCATCTATCCTGTAGGGACACTGGCCTATATGCCAAATGACACACTAGTACAAGGATATTTATCACAGTGTGTTTGCCTTACAAGAGTGACAGATTGCAAACAGTCTAAATATCCATTAATAAAGTTTGGTAATCTCCATAATAATATATTTAATCAATGAACACTGAACTGTCAAAAAAAAAAAAGAATGAAGAAGGTTCATATATGTTAGCCTGGAATGATTTAGATATACTGTTAAGTGAAAAGAATAAGGTTTAAGGACAGAAGATTAAATATTTGTGAATGTTTATTAAATCCTCATTTTCTTGTTTCTTCATTAGGACAACTCACCTTTGTCTTGTGGTGGCTACTGTCTGTGCTTGGTCAGGTCCTACCTGACCCCTTATGCTATTTCTATGTACTCCTCCCCTGGAATTTGCTTTTGCTCCTAACTGTCCAGACAAGTGGCTCTTCCAAGGAAGATTGTCCTCAGGCTCCTGGAGTCCCTTGGCCCTTTCCTGTAGAGGCAAGAATGTTGTCCCTCCCCTAGCATGGCCCTTACCTGATGAGTAGGTGGGGAGATATGGAAATTCAGCATCCTCAACTCAGATTGGGAACCCTGGTTTCCTCTTACACAGTCCCCTGAGAGAAGAGATAGGAGCCCCTGCCTCTGTAGGACTTTGTCTGGGGTCACAGTTTTTCTGTTTTTCTGGCCTCACTCATATTCTGTCTAACATGCCTGTTCCTTTAGCACTGTCCCCTGGATGCACGTATCTTAGTGAGTGTTATGGTTTGGATATTATGTGTCTCCCAAGACTATTAAATGGCTGGCACATTTGCAGATTGTACTTAAGGAGACTGTGTATTTTAATCCTGTTCTCCTATATTCCCCATGTGTCACTGGAGCCACAGAACCCCAATCCTGGCCCTGAGTCTAGGTCTTGACACCAGGCTGGCTATTGTGTCGGCCTGCAGAAGGAAGGAAGGAGGATTCCTAGACTCTACTCCCACACTGGTGGTTGGAAACAACCTACCTACATAGGGAAGAGCCCATGAACCTAAGTATGGTCCTTCAGCCTGCTTGAAGTCAAGCCCCAGCTCACCTTCTTTTTTTTTTTTTTGGAGATAGGGTCTCCCTATGTAGTTCAGGCTGGTCTTGAAATCACTATGTAGCCCAGGCTGGCCTTGAATGCATGGTAATCCTCCTGCCTCAGCCTCCCGAGTGCTGGGATTACAGGTGTGCACCACCACGCCTGGCTGGACTATCTCACTTGCGCAAGGTTTTACTCGAGCATATGACCATATGAACACATGGCTAGAGGCCTCGGCAGGCCCAGGGCCATGGCAGAAACATAGCTATTAAAGGGCCCCTGAGGATTAAGCTCCAAAAACTTCATGGTAAACCTGCCTCTAAAGAGGAAATGTTGGGAAACATTTAAGCCCACGGCCCCCTTTGAGAAAGGCATAAGGCCAGGCCTTCTACACAGATCCCAGTCTCATTCCTTGGTCCTCTCTTCCCACCTGGTTGTACTGGTGGATCGGTCAGAAGTCTCCGTCTTTTCACAGGACAAGCATCCCAGGAGGCACCTGGCTTATGGGCTTGGGCTGTGAGGATGTTCATGGGATGGCTCATTACTCAATATCCCTTTTACTGTTGGGCAGAGATGGAACCTGAGACCCTCCAAAGACAGGCTGGAAAAGCAGAGGCTACCTCAGAGGAAGCTGAGACCAGAAAGAGATGTCAAGAATGCAGGAGAAATGAAGTTGTGTTTATGGGGAACCCTACAGGAATGGCAGCTCTGGAGGGGATGGGAGGCAGGGTCACTCCGAACTTTGACCTCCCTTCTCCTCAAGGCCTGACTGGCTGTGTGGCTCCCAGGAGGAGTCTGTCCTGAGTGTGCTTGTGATAAGCTCCAGGTGATGAGACACCTGAGTTCAACTGAGCTGCTGCTTATGACCAGAAGGTCCCGGTGCCTACCCAAGACCTGAAAAGATGCCCCTCACAGGGGCTCATACCACACTCATACTTTTGACCACCTTTAGTGGTAATAACTATGAAGAAATGATAAGCTGCAAAAGAGCAAGGACAGTTTTGTTCCTCTGCCTCCCCATTCAGTGTTGCTTCCCAGGATGAAGGAGAGCAAGCATTCACGGGTCCCTGTGCCAAAGGATAGGCGAGACTTTCATGCGAGTTGTCTGGTCACTGTCACAAATACCCAAGATAATTGGCTTATAACAGAAAAGCCTTATTTAGCTCACACTTTTAGAGGCTTTGGTCCATGATCAATTGGATCAATTGCTTTGGGCCTGTGGTGAGGCAGCACATCATGGTGAGGAGTATGGGGAAGCATAAAGCGTAACTGCTCCTCTTGTGGCAGGGAAGCAAAACAAAAGGGAGGAGAAGCATTATCCCCTCTAAGGGCCCATTTTCAATGACCCAAAGACCTGCCACTAGGCCCCAATTCTGAAAGTTTCCATCTCTTCCAGTAGCACCATGGGTGGAGACTAAGACTTTATTTAGCACACAGGCCCAGGGGAGATATTCAAACTACAGTGTGAAACCCAAAAAGGAGATTATACTTGTCTTGGGTCATAGGAAGTGGTGACACTACGTTTTGAACCCCAGTCTGTTTGACTTAGGATGAGGCTGCAGGAAGTGTCAGGAGGGCTGAGCCAGGCCGGAAGCCTTCCCTTTGTAGTGCTGCCACACCCGAGCGTGCACAGGGTCCTTTGCCTCTCTTCGTACTTTCGTCCCCTGACATTTCTGCCTTTATTTACTGGACTCGTTCTGCGGAGCACAAGGCAGAGCCGAGCAGAGGCCCATCTAAGGAGAGCATGCTGGGGCAAACAGGGTGCTCAGAGGGCCCCGAGATACAGCCCGTACATGGAGAGCAGCTCCCAGCAAGTTGAGCACCTGTCTGCCAAGAAGTGATGTGGGCATCCAGGGAAGGAAGGAGAGGGGAAGGAAGGAGACATTCCTCCTCGAAGGGGCGCCCACCCTCAGTTCCTGAGGAATCTTCCATGTTTATGTCTGTGGGGATGCACTCCGAACACACGAGAGTGCAACCCTGCCCCTTACCTCAGGCCCAGGGCCCTCCTCAGTCACCAGAGACACCTGTCTGTTGCACCTCAGGGAGGTCACCTGTGCAGCCACCTCCCAAAGCCTGGGACTCCTGAGTGTCCAACAGAAATAGAAAATAAAAGTCACGCCTGTTCTTTTTAGAAGTTTTGAAAACACAGAAAAAATTGACAGAAAGATGCAACAACCTGTCACTTAGAAATAACTTTAAGTTTGATGTGGGTGGCATACCCATGTGATTCCAGTGTTCTGGGAGGCTGAGGCAGGACTGCCAAGTTTGTGCCCATCCCAGGCAACTTAGTGACCTAGCAAGACTGTCTCAAAATAAAAATTAAATTAAATTAAATTTAAAAGGCCTGGGAACATAGCTCGGTATGAAGGCCTTGGGTTTAATACCAAGTACTACAAGAAAGAGAGAGGGAGGGAGGGAATGAGGGCGACAGAAAGAGAGGAAATACCAACTTTCTCCTCAACATTTTATGATGACAAATTTCAAATATACAGAACAGTTGAAAGAATTGTATTGTCAATTCTTAGATTCTCCAAAATTCAGGTTTTCTCTGTCTGCTTACAGCTCTATTTATCTTTGCAGGACTTTACTCAGCCATTGATTTATCTTATTTTTCCCTTTTTTATTGGCATAAAATAATATGTTTATGGGGCAAAGTATGATAATTTGATACACAGATATAATATATAATGCTTATGTGGTAATTAGTATTTCCATTTCTGTAAATATTATTTCTTTGTACTGTGAACTTTGAACTCTTCTCTTTTGTTCTTTATAAGCTATATAATGAATTGTAAACTATAGTCACCTTGCTGTGTTGTGGAACACTACAACAGAACTAGAACTTATTACTCTTATGGAAGTGTATTTTGGTAACTGTTACCCAAACTTCTTTAATCTCCGCTCCTCGTTCTTAGTGTTAGATGAACTTCGAAGTAAACTGAAGACAGCAGTATGCGCTCCCTAACACACTTTAGCGTGAATACTATTAATTAGAGTGACATGATAACTTTTAAAAATTCACCATGATGAAAAAGTTCAGATGCACAAAGGTGGGGAGAAGAGGACCACGAATACTTGGGCAACCATCACCTGGCATCACAATGGCTTGCTTTCTCTACATCCTACAAGGAAAAATCACTTTCTTTCTAAGAGAGAGTTTTAACTAAAGTTTAAAAGTAATCCATTGTTTCAGCCATCATGGTAATAATTTATTGGGGCATGGATACTAAGCTCCGAGGAAAAGCTTGATAGAGAACAGGATGTTCACAGAGAAGGGCCACTCAGAAATGGTTACTTATAAAGGCAACACTGATCTGTACCACAGAGAGACCTGGAGAGTGAACCTTGACCAAGGAATCCCAGTTCACACCACCAATGTGGGAGCAAACTGGTTTAGTGTGACTCTTGTTAAAATGCACAAAAGAGTCAACATCACTTCTGTGGTGGTCAGAAAGTGTGTAACATGAACCTGATCATGAGAAACATCAGAAGAACACAAAGTGAGAGGTGTTCACGGAAAACTGTCTGCATTCCAGAAAATCAAGATGGTGGCAAGGAATAAAGGCTATGGGACAGTTCCAAATAGAGTAGACAGATTGAAAATAGCCTGGAGTGGGACAGGACAGGACAAGTAGAGGAGTAAAGGCCACGTATGGGGTTTGGATTCTAGATTAAAAAAAAAAGGAAAATTCTATAAAGGACATTCTTAGAATATGTAGCAAAATTTACATGTGGACTAGATAGATCTATGGTAAAGTTCTGAATTCCTTCATCATACTGTAATTAGGAGAATGCCCTTGACCTTAGAAGGTCCATAGAAATAATTAGAGGTAAAGGTCTGCAATTTACTCTCAAATGGCTCAGAAAAACAATTTCATATACATGTGTATATGTTACATCATTATATATAATTATAACATAATAATACATAATGCGTGATGCGTAATATGTCATTATTAGGTATATAATCACAACAGTGGGAGAGAAAAGAAGTGTGATAAAATGTTAACAATAGGTGAATCTAGGTTAAGGGTACATGGCATTTATTTTTATTCTCGTAAACTTTCGGTAGGTTTGACATTGTTTCAGAATAGGAAATTTTAAAATAATCCCTTCACATACCAGACAGACTGCAGTGGCTCATAGTGTGAGCAGGGACCTACCTCCACCCACAGTCGCCTGGTCCACTCACTGGGAGCAGCTTCCATTCACTGTCTCATGGGCAACCATGCCACCCACTCCCTGAATACATGTCACTCCGTGTCTTGCCATTTTCTTTTTTTTTTTTAAAGAGAAAATGAACTTTAATATTTTAATACTATTCTATAATAAATAAAGTACTTTTTCATCATTCATTTACTGAATGTCTGTATTTGGATAAAGTTTTTGCTAATTTTGATAATTTTGATAATAAACAACACTCATGATTACTCGCCTTCATGGATCTTGTGCACTACAGAGAAGAAAAGTCTTCAATAAGATAATCAGATAACATAGCTGGGGATTTAGCTCAAGTGGTAGAAAGCTTGCCTAGCAAGCACAAGGCCCTGAGTTCAATCCCCGGAACTGGAAAAAAAAAAAAAGATAACCAGATAACAATATTAAAAGAATACCTACTATGAATAAGAGGGACTTGTTCTAAATACAGTCCTGGGTGATTAGTTCTTAGAACTCCCCAAATATAAAAATTTGTAGATGTTCAAGTCCCTAACCAAAAAATATGGTATTTGAGTAAAATTTAAGCACATCCTCCCACATAATTTAAATCATCTCTACATTACTTATAATACCTGATATAATGAAAATGCTATAAAGATAATTATTATCAGGGTTGGGGATTTAGCTCAGTGGTAGAATGCTTGCCTAACAAGCACAAGGCCCTGATTTCGATCCCTAGGATCTCCCTCCCAAATACTTATTATCTCTCCATATTTTTCCTTTCCTTCAACTGCAACCCCCACGCCTGCATTCCCCAATTCAGTAAGAATGAGCTGTATGTAGCTACTGAAATTTAAACACATTTAAATTAATTAGGATTTCCAATTCAGTTCATTATTTCAAGTGAAGTGACCCAGACACGGAAGGAAAAATGTTGTATGATCTCCTTTATATAGGAAATGTAAAAATGAACTAAACACATAGTGAATAAAAACAATGGTTACCAGAAAATGAAGAGAGTAGTCAAAGAATACAAAATACCAGATTCATAGGATGAACAAGTTAGAGATCTAATGTGCAACATGAGAACTATAGATAAAGAAAATGTACTATGCATTGATTCCACCGCTTATGATTTGTCTTATGAGTTTTTCAACTTTATGATAGTGTGAGAGCCATATGAATTGAGTAGATATCAGACTTCGAATTTTGATGTATTTGTGGGCTGGGCACTATTCATTAATACCAGGTGTGATCTAAAAATATAACGAAGGTTTAAATTTACAAAAAAATTTCAGCGAAAGTGTATCTTTCCCTTTTTCGTGTAACGGTCAACCATTAGCATCTCCCTGTTTCTTCAAAAAAAAATCACTTTTAATGGCTTCCTAAATATTCTGTCTACAATTTCCTTAGCACACTTGGTTGGCATTTGTGTATACTGCTCTTTACCATTGTAAATAATGCTGTGATCAACATCTTTGCGCACTCATCTGTGCTGTGCCCCTGCACCAGCTGCTTTCAGAAGTCTTGGGTGGGATACAGGGTACATGATAGGTCCTGCTGTGCCGTGTCCCAGCACTCCAGAAACATGGCCACAACAGCCGTGCCACCAGCTCTGCAGCCCATGGCAAGGCCCGCATCAGTATAAGTCATGCAAACATTTGCCAAGTCAGTGTGTCCCCAGTGGATCTCATTGTTTTCTTTGATTCCCGACACAGTGTTGCTTTTTTTTTTTTCCTTCCAAGCATCATCCATTAGCATTTTATCCATTCTTGGAACTGTCACTGTGGTTTCTTATCAGCTGGCAGTGACCTACAGGATGCAAATGAGGCCACGTTTGTAAAAGGGTACAGGAAAATTGTTCAGTCCCTGCCCGCGATGCCACATCACTGCCAGGGTCAGAAGTGCGTGTTGCCTTGCTGCCTTGCTGCATGTTGTCTGTGCTGCCTACTGTCCTGGGGCTCAGCTTCCTCCCCTTTGCGGGGGACCTACTTCCTGGGGCAGTGACAGGAGTTGACGCATGTAAACACATCATGTAAATACTAAGCTACTGTTATTTGGATATTAAGATCAACCCTTTGCCCTATATGCTACTGACAGTTTCCTTCCTGAATGTGAAAGCAGAGGTGGTGTGGCTGGCAGAGAAGGCTGCCCCACGGCGCCAGAGGAGGGGTGGGAGGAGGCGAGGAGGCTGCAGAAGGCCTCCCTCGAGGCTGAGCAGGGAGCACAGCCAGGCTGGCGCAGGCTCAAGTCACTAGCGCCTGGCACACGGTGGGGGGTGGGGGTGCGGGGTGTTCCCTGCGCAATGTCGAGGGAGGAATGTCTACCACTTGAAATGTTCTCTGAGCCATAAAGATAGGCCTGGTTGGCTCCAGACCAAACCCCAGACTGGTCCCAAGGAGGATTTTGCAACTTCCTTTGAGAAATGCCTCCTGGTGTCGCCCAGCTTGAGACAGGAAGACCTTCTTGAGAGCTAATTTCAATTCTTCCAGCTTACCCAGCTTCATTCCACCTTCTTCATACACAGGAGAGGAGGCAGGGAATGTGCCCCCAGAAGAGCCCTCTGAGGATCTGTTCCAGAAACAAGGGTGCAGGTGGGATCTCACCCCAGAGCCAGGTGAAGTCCTGAGAGGGTGAGGCAGGGCCTCACCGCACCCTGTTTCCATTCCCTTCCTGTGACTCAGCAGGGGAGGGCCCCATGCCCCTCACCTCGTCTGCTCAACCTGGATCCCCGGATGCCAGCCTTCCCGTCTGTGTGGAGGAACCAGGAGCCAATGGAGCCAGAAGTGATGTTCAAGTTGGGGTGAATCACCTCTCAGAACTGAGACCAATGCTTGAGGAGGCCTTGCCCACTCTGGCTGCCCGCCAGTGTGCTTACTTCTCTGCCTCTGGTGGTGCAAAGCTTCTCTGCCAGCCTCTGCCGCACTGTTCTCTGCATCACCTGCCTCCAGGGTGACCCTGTTCTTGGCTTTGAGACAACTCCACCCACTGCCTCTGCAACCCCTGCTTCAAACACCACCTAGCTGTGGGACTCCTTAGAAACCGTAGTTAACCCATGTTTAGAAACTGTGCTGCATCAGCAAGGTGACACAAGCCTGTAATCCCAGCACTCTGGGAGGCTGAGGCAGGAGGATTGCAAGTTCAAGCCCAGGCTGGACAAATTAGTGCCTTTATGAGATGTTGTCTCATAATAAAAAATAAAAAAGGGCTGGAAAGATAGCTCAGTATGAAGGGCCTGAATTCAATCCCCCGTACCACAACCACCCCATCACCACCAGCGACAAAAAATGTGCTGGGGAAGTTGTTGGTATAGTCATGAGGAAAAGGCATTTCTTTTAACAGCACTATGTGTATGCACACCTGAATCCCCAAAACCCAGACATGGTGCTAAGAGAATGCCATCGATCTCAATACCCAGCCCAGCTAAAACCACACGTCTTCTGCCCCGTGGAGCCCAGAGCGCTGGCCTGGCTGTGTTCCAGCGGACGTGACTGACCAACCCTCGGCTGAACTGGAAGCGCAGCTCCCACAGCTGGGAGGGACCTGTCCCCGTGGGCACTCAGGCTCCAAGTCAGTGCTCACACAAGCTGCCTGCGTGCCTGCCTGGCCGGGGTGGGTGGGGAAACACTCCATGCCTTTAGAGAGCTTAGATGCCAGAACAAGAGATGAGAAAGGGTCAGACATGCAAGAGGAACAAGTTCTGGACGTCCAGCTTATAACATGCTCTTTTTTCTTAGGCTATATGAAGGATTGAACCCAGAGCCTTCACACTGAGCTACATCTTGAGCCCCTTTTTATTTTTAATTTTGAGACAGGGTCTCGTTGAGTGCCCAGGCTGGGTCTGAACTGGCAGTCTCCCTGCCTGAGCCTCCCAGAGTGTGAGAGTTACAGGTGTGTGCCACAAGACTGGCTCAATTTATAGCATTCCATAAAAACCGGAAACTAACAAGTGTTCTCCAATGGCAAACTTGATAAATTGTAGTGTATTTACACCACAGAATACTATACAATAAGGGAAAAGACCAAACTATTCCTACACGCAATAACTTTGATGGATTTCAAAGACCAAGTTAGACAAAGGAATCTAGACCTAAAAGGGTATACACTGTGTGATGCTGTCTACACGAAGCTCAAATACAGGCAAAAATAATAGGTAGAGATGGAAGTTAGGCTCGTGTTTGCCTCGAGGCACTGTGGGAAGCAGGGTTTGTTGACCAGGAGGAGGAAGCCTAGATACACAGAGAGCTTTCTGGGGAGGCGGAAGTGTTCTATACCTTTGGCTGCGGTGTCACTACCGGGGTGCCTGAGTTGGAAGAGGCATTGAGTTGTACACTGCAGTGAGTTACAGCACTTTGCTGTAAATTTAAAAAAAAAAAAAGAAGCTGGGCCTGATGTCTTATGCCTGTTGTCCCAGCTGCTCAGGAGGTGAAGCAGGAGGATCCCTCGAATCCAGGGGTTCCAGGCCACACTGGGCAACATAGCTAGACCACATCTCAAAAAATATTGAATAAAATTTTTTAAGTGTTTAAAAATTAAAAGGAAAAAGGAAGAAGTATCCATAGGGCAGGAGGGTGGAGTTGCTCAAACCCCCAGCTTCTGATTTGGGGGCTTTCCTGGGTGCTGTAGTGGCATGGATCACTCACTCCTCTGGGTAGGTTGATAAATCTAGAACTATCTGTGCTAGTAAAACACAGATTGCTGGCTGATCCGATCCCCAGTGTCTGAATCAGAGGCCTGGGCTGGGGGCTTGGAGTTTCTATTTCTGATACGTCCACAGGCCCTGCCGAGGCTGTGGTCCAGGTGTGCTGTAGGACAGAAAGCAGACCGTGGTAGGTACGACAGCAGGACCCAGGGTCCCTCCACGGTGGGCCGATCCACAGAGGAGGTGCCCTTGGTGAAGCAACCAGATCTGAAAAAGCCACATAGCTGGCGCTGATGATTTCGGGGAGGGAAGTCAGAACAAACCAGAGTAAGGCGGCTGGGGAGTGAAACAGGTGACTCTTGGAGTACAGAGTGGCTTCTGCTGAGGGGGTTTTCTTTTGAGTGATAAAGCTTGAATTTAGGAGAAGGTCAAGAATCCTTTTGAAAATGCCTACACATGCCCACTGGGAGTTTGTGTTCCAAAGCTAGGAGAGGAGCTGGAATGTAGCTCAGTGGTAGAGCACTTGCCCAGCATGCCTGAGGCCCTGGGTTCCGTCCTCGGGCTGCAAAACCAAAGCAAAACAAAACATCCAGAAGTGAAGCAAAAGTCACCGATGGTCCTTTGCATGTGACAGCCCCACAAACAACCTGCAAAGGGTGTGTTAACCTAGCTCAGGCCACGGGTCACCAAAAGACAGGAAACTCGTGTTTATTCCACTGTTGGGCACCAGGGAAAGCTGCCCGTGTACACTGAACGGTCATACTCAGTGACAAATCTACAGAAAGAATATTCAGTCCTTCTCTGTAACCTGAGGGAACCCAAGGAGGTGGGTAGAGACACGAAATAGCTGGTGTAATATAGGGAACGAATGTAGGGGAAAGACAGGAAGGGGGCCTGCACCCTGCTGGTAAGTGAAAGAATGAGAACTCAGTCACTCTGTGACTCTAAGGAGTACCTGATATAATTAACTTAAGAAGAAAGGTTTATTTTGGCTCTCAGTTTTGGAGGTTCTAGTTCCCCGAATGATTGGTGCTGTTGCTTTGGGATATGGTGTAGCAGGACATCACGGAGGCGTGTGAGGGAGCAACACCACTCCCTTCTCAGCTGAGAAGTGAAAGAGAGAGAGGAAGAGACCCAGGTCCTGCTCTCCTCCTCATGGGGACACCCCTGATCACCTGAAGACCTCTCACTGGGACCTTCCTCCTGAAGTTTCTACCACCTCGTGACAGCACCATTCTGAGGAAGAAGCTTTCAACACATGCTCTACTGGGAGACACTGAAGATCCAATTCACAGCAACTACCTTCTCTGTGGATCTAATGGTGTTGCTTTATAAATGCTTCCCTGTCGTCGTTTCGATTTAATCTGCTAGCTAATAGGTCAAGATACCATGTTAGCGACTAGTTAAAAACTCATGGTGTTAGAATTGCCATGCAATCTAGCAATTCCACTTCCGGTTATATACCTGAAAGAATTGAAATCAGGATTTTAATGAGATAGTTGCACATCTACATTCATTTATTAGTGATAACCAAAAGGTGGAAACAACTCAAATGTGGTCCATCTATAAAACGGACTATTACTCAGCCTTAAAAAGGAGGAAATTCTGATACATGGTACCACATAGATGAACACTGGAGACATTGTGTTATGTGAAACAAGCCCCTTGAAGATAAATACTGTATGATTCTACTTACATGAGGTCCTGAGAGGAGTCAAATGCATAGAGACAGAAAGTAGAACAGTGGATGCCAGGGGCTGGAAGATGGGAAGGGAGCGATGTAGTTTAAGTACTGTACAGAATTTCCACCAGGATGATGAGAAAGTTCTGGAGATGGATGGTCGTGAAGGTTACACAGTGCTATGAAATGAACTACACACTTAAAAATGGCTAAGATGGTCAATTCTTCAGGGCCAAGAGAACGAGATCTTCATGCCCAGGATCTAGAATTGGCTGCATGTGATAACAGTGGTTTAAACAAGAGGAAGGTTCGTTTCTGCACACTGGAGGTGGCAGCCCAGGGCTGCTGTGGTGACTCTGCTCCACACAGTCAGTCAGGGACCCAGGCTACTGTCCTGCCCACTGCTACCCTGAGGACTCTTATCCATGTGGCTGAAGGTGGTCACCAACATGTGTAAGTCCTAAGCAGCCCAGTCAAGAAAGTAGAGAAGGGGGCTGGGAATTTAGCTTGGTGGCTAGAGTGCTTTCCTAGCAAGCACAAGGACCTGAGTTTGATCCTGGCACTAAAAAAAAAAAAGAGAGAGAGAGAGGAGGGAAGAAGAGCACATCCCTCCATTACAGCACTGTCACTGTGGGTTAGGAGGGAGGCACAGCTGTTGCTGGGTGTGTTGTCTGCCCCTCCACCATGTCTGAATCGCTCTGCCTGGCAGGGGACTCCATGATGGGCAATCGGCTCAGGAGTGCCCTGGAGCTGCCCTGCTTCCTCAGAGCAGCACCTCCACCTGCTTCGGCTCCTCCCACCCGGCCCCTAGTTGGCTGCTCTCCTTCTTGGGCACCCTTTCTTAGCAGGCTCAAGGCTTTCACTGACCACTCCACCTCCCCCTCTTAACCCTTAAACGTTCCCCACGCATGTCTTGCACTCTAACTCCACTCTTAACTCCAGTTTGCTTCCCACGCTGACACCTTCTTTGCTCAAGGCCATTCTCCCCAGCTTGTACCAGAGTGCTCAGCACCTAGTAGGTGCTCAGAACTGTTTCCCAAGCGAACCAACAAGTACAGCGGACATTTAATGCACGTGTGCTGGGCTGAGCACATTTCAGGGCAGCTGGGAAACAGGCCTGCAGGCTCACCTGAGAGCCGAAACCCTGCCACGCTAACTGGGGGCTTTGCCAAGGAAAACAGGAATGGAAAGCTCGAAGCCAGCCAGCTCCAGCACTGGGGCCCTTTTGCTCCACACAGCCTTTTCCTGCCACCTGCAGGGTGGGGTCTTCCGGAGCCCAGAGAGGGCACGAAGGGAAACATCTGCTCTCGGCCGTGTAGGCCACCCTGGCAATAGGCACCCTGAGAGTCCCGGTGCCGGGAGCCAGGAATAACAGAGAGGCTGCCCGGCCAGCCCCGAGCACGGGCCCCAGGCAGAGCACGCCCCTCTGATGGCCTGGGCAGGACACTGCCTGGGCTGGAGGGGTTTTTTTGGCAGGGACCTGTCCTCTGACAGCAAGCAGCTGCATCTGAGGAGATAGTTTCGAGACCATTTATTCTCTGTACTTCCCCTGCTGCTAGCCTAGAGGCACAGAGAGCAGTCCCCTAATGAATGGCCCGTTTGTTTATAAAAGTAACAGAGTCTATCACAGCAGATGGCATCACATACTTCCCTGGACTCCTGGTCCGTAGTGGCGTGTGGCAAGGTTTTTATTTTTATATTTTTCTTTTTGTGGTAATAAGGATTGAACCCAGGCCTTCACACTGAACTACATCCCCAGCCCTATTCATTTATTTACTTATTTATTTATTTTGAGACAGAGGCTCACTAAATCTATAAATTTCCCAAGCTGGGCTTGAATTTACAATCGTACCCCAGGCTCCCAGAACGCCAGGATTGCACACACACACCTCCACACCGGGCTTGTGTGTGGCAAGTTTGGCCCATAGGGTGACAGGCTGTTGAGAAGCCTCTGTGCCGAGCAGGGAGTGGACCCTGGGGAGCTGCGTGCGGTTCAGGCCACGGGGAGAGACACAGGAGTGTGAGCAAGAAGGGGACAGCAGGCCTGCAGTTGAGTCCCAAAACATGTGGACCCTGGATTACTTCTTTCTGATGAAATAATGACATTGTATGCTGACACTGGGATTGGGCCAGTCTGTGTCCTGGCCTGGCCAGGTGTGGTGATAGACAGGTAGGTGGGCTGCTCATAAGAAGGACATAGGTACCAGAATGGAGAGTATAACCAGTGCCTTAGAAGTATTTAGGCTGCTATAACTGGATAATCGAGGCTGGGTAATTTATAAAGAAAAGAGGTTTCTTCCCGGCACTGGAGGCTGGGAAATCCAAGGTTGAAGGGCCACACCTGGGGACAGCCTTTGTGCTAATTCATCTCAGAGGGCAGAGGACAAGAGAGCACTGGTGTAAAAGAGAAAGCAAGAGAGCCCCAAACTTGCTTTCATAGCCAAGCTGTCACCATGGCAACCCTAATCCACTAGCACATCACCTCTCAAAGTTCCACCTCTCCACAGTGTTGCACAGGGGACTCCATTTCTAGCCAAACCATAGTATTCTATTCTGCCAAAGTTCATGTCCTTTTCACGAGCAAAGTGCATTCCGATCCCTAAAAACCCCAAAGTCTTAACTTATTCCACTACCAACTCAAAAAATCCAAAGTCTGGAGTCTCATCTAAAACTCAGGGGTGATTCATCCTGAAATGAACTCGCTCTGTCTACCTCCCAAGACAGCAATGAGACAAACACACGGTAGACATTCCCATACCCAAGGAGGAAATGGACAATAAAGGAGTAACAGTCCCCAAGCAAGTCCAAAGCCAAACAGGGCAGACAACATGAACTCCTAAACTCCAGAATCATCTTTCATTTCATGGGCTGCCTCCTGGGGATGCAGGGACAAGGGTCAGGAGTCTAAGGCTTCAGGTAGCCTTGTGTTTGCAACCAGACTTCTGCCTGGGCCCCTAGTCTGTCCAGCAGTCTTGTAAATCTAGGCAGAGGCCACGAGGCCCACAGCCTGTGCGCCCCGTGCGTCCTCAGAGCCAGCACAGTGTGGAGGCTGCCAGAGCTGTGATATCAGCTGCACCTGGGCCTGCTTGAGCTTCTGCCAGGATGGCCCAGGACAGCTCAGGAGCGCTGAATCAGGCTGCAGGAGGCCAGAGAAGCCCTGGGCTACAAACGCTGAGGGCCCATGCCTGCTGGAGACCTTGCTTCAAGTCCTAGCTTGCCTCTGACGCCTCTGAAATATCTTCAGGGTCATTCTCCCATTCCAAACAAATCAAACCTTCATCTCTTTT